>MDKI01195639.1:0-13354 GCA_005239505.1 Nicotiana paniculata
ACCTTGGGACCGCAGGTGCGGTCTCGCACCCGCGAGAAATTGGTCGCCCCTGCGGAAAAGGGCCTGGGACCCTGGGCTCGCACCTGCGGAGTCATAAGCCGCACCAGCGGTTTCACTTCTGCAGAAGATTGGTCGCGCTTGCAATGGGGTCGCACTTGCGAAGGGGACGTCCGCACCAGCGGACTCGCACCAGTGGTCACACCAGCTGCTATTCACCAACAGTGATTTTTGCTGGTTTTTAGCCTCGCGCGGGGTCCGGGAGGCACCTGGGCTCTCCCGAGCCCCCGTCAAACTATACCCACAAGTCCCAAATTATTATACAGACTTTCTTGAGCCTACGGATCACTCATAACATCGCTAAAACTAAAAAATCACCCTCCAAAACCCCTTGAATAAAATTAAGAATTTAAGAAATTCTAGAATTCACCTCATCGCACCGAACGGGCCTATACTACTCGGAATGACTTCAAATTTTACAGACAAGTCATAAATGACTATACGGAACTATTCCCGGTCCCGAAATTCCGTTTGAACTTCTAAAACACAAAAATGCGTCCTAAACCAAAATATGGACTTAAGGAACTTCTTGTTTCAATATTAGGCGTCGAAACGCCCCCGGGTCGTCAGAAACCCAATCCGAACATACGCCCAAGTCCGAAATCATCATACGGAGCTAATGGAGCTATCAGAACTCGATTCCGAGGTCGTTTTCTCAAAATGTTGACCGAATTCAAACTTGGCCAAATAGGCCAACCTTAAGGAACCAAGTGTTCCTAAACCACTCAAACCATTCCCAAATCCCGAACCACTCGCTCCCACAAGTCATAAAGCACAAATAGCCGCTATGGAAGGTTTTATTTAAAGGGACAACATCCTAATACGCAAAACGACCGGCTGGGTCGTTACACGATCCGAAGTACCTGGATCTGCACAAAAAGATGTGCAGAAGTGTAGCATGTGTAGACCACGGCGGTACCTAGTAAGTATCGAGCCTAACCTCGGTAGAATAATGACGAGGCCAGTCTCCACTACCGAATATATATAACCTGCAGGATATAACCTAAATTTAACAAAGAAAGGACTAACAAAGTAATACCAATAGCAGAGGGATATCAAATTACAAACAGTATTAACAATAAGAGGAAACACGAATGGCAATGTGAATTAACCAAGTAATTAAACAACAACATAGTTGGGGGTCCGAATGAAGCATAAATGAGTTCAAGTAGAGAAAACAATGTTAACTCAACCAATTGAATCGTTTCTAATACACTATTTCAACAATCCCAATCCTCTTAATCTCATATCATGATCATAACTTCCAAATCTTTAACACACATAGCACCTTGTGCCCACATATTTCCATCTCACTTTGCACGGTAAAATCCACGTGCTAATCAGTACATCATATCTGTGTCACGTGATAATTAAGGTGTTCAGGAGATTCTAATCATATACCATAAAGTAATAATATAGTTTCTAGACCATGTTGGGAAATCAGTGAGAAAGATGAGTTTATTTGAGAAACTCTTTGAGTGAAGAAAATTAACATTTTCATGTAAAATACAACACTGAATAAGCTATTGAATTTAATATAGAATTTATTAAATTTAAACGTAATAAGGATTTCCTTTTTAAGTGAAATAAAAATCTCAGACAGGTTAATGATATTAAACTGAGAAATCGATTGAAATAAAATATAACAACTATTAGAAATAGTAAATACCGAAATATACGGCGAGTCCTAACTTAAAAGTCACAGAAGGTAGCATGATATTAACTCTTTTATTTTAAATCACTATATTACTAACAACTCAGCAGGGCAGGAGGTAGTGACTCAACGTAGTAAATTCACATTAAAAATCAACTTACCAGAATAATAGTATTAGGAAAAGAGCTCAGGAATGACGGCAAGGCAATAAGTCAATGACAGTAACTCGATCCCCAGAACGCAGTATAAAACCATAAATACAGATTATCAGAGTCTCGTACGAAGGAACTGAAGCCAACACAGTAAAACAGGGAATACCAAAGTGCAAGATTTTTGCGGCGCACAACCCGATCCCACCATATAATATCAATATCATATGTCACCCTTATTTCACCTGTGGCTGCGTGCAACCCAATCCCACCGTATAATATCAATATCATAACAATGAACATAATATGTTGCGGTGCGCAACCCGATCCCACCATATAATATCAATATCATAATTCTGCCTTATTTCACCATAACAATCCACCCTTATTTCACCTGTTGCGGCGTGCAACCCGATCCCACCGTATAATATCAATATCACAATATAAATATCCTCCCTTATTTCACCTATTGCGGCGTGCAACCCGATCCCCCATACAATAATTTAAATCAACAACAACAATTCAATAACTAAATTTACCAAAATTTCTAGAATCAAGGGTGAGTACACGGCAACAAGGGGACCACGTAAAATCAAAGGAATACAACAACCTTTACGAAATGACAAGACATATAAGACACGTGATAACTAAGCAGGCAATCACAACAATTTGGACATGTAGCAAATATTCACATAGTCATATAAGAAAACAATTAAGAGAACAAGACAAAAAGGAAGGAAATAACTTCAACTAAGGTATAAGCGGGCCAAACAACAAGTAGGAGGTACAATAAGTGCTAACAACGACAATTTGAGCATGTAAGAGTAGCCTAGCGACGAGATACCTCATGTTATGACAATTTAATCAAAGGCATGGCAAAATACTAGACAATCTAAACGCATATAGACCGTGTACCCACTCGTCACCTTGCGTACATGACTTTCACATAACAAGATGGCACAATTAACTCAAGTCCTAAGGGGTGGTTTCCCCCACACAAAGTTAGACAAGACACTTACCTCAATTCGGCCAACTCAATACTCAGTTTAGCTTTTCCTTTACCAATTCACCACCGCTCGGCTCAATCTAGTTAAAGGCGACTTGGATACGTCAAACAATGCAAGAGAAAATAATTTCAATGAACAAAGCTATGATTCTTATACAATTTGCAAAAAAGTCTACAAAATTCAACTTCCCAGTTCCGCACCTCGGAACCCGATAAAGTTTACAAAACCCGAACACTCATTCTGATACGAGTTCAACCATACTAAAATTATCAAATTCCGATACCATTTGGTCCTTCAAATCATCATTTTACATTTTGAAAGTTTTCCTTAAAATCCCCATTTTTCCTCAACCCAAAACACTAATTAAATGATAAAAATAAAGATAAAATCATGGAATATAATAAACTCTAGGTGAAGAACACTTACCTAATCATTTTGCTTGAACCCCCCCCCCCCCAAAGAATCGCTCAAAATCGAGCTCTACAAGTCAAGATATGATAAAAATGGCCTGAACCTCGATTTGAATATCTTATATTCTGCCCAGATGATAATGCATCGCGATCACGGACCCACACTCGCGATCGCGAAGAAGAAAGATGAAAGCTGCCAAAATCGTTCTAAGAAAACGCGACATCGAGCTCGCGAACACGGTGAAAATAAACCCAGATCTTTAGCGAACGCGTCTGTGCACTCGCGAACGCAAAGAGAAATCACCTGATGCCCCAAATCTACCTTAACTCTACGGGCCCGCGTACCTGTGAGCGCGAATGCGAAGGAAAAGATCTTCCAACCTACGCGAACGCGAGCCTCCCTTCGTGAATGCGAAGGGCAAAATGTAGCCTGCCTCCAAATACACTACGCGAACGCGATCACCTCATCGCGAACGCGATGAAGAACACTAGACACCAGTAGAATCAGCAGTCTAAAATATGAGGAATTGACCTGTAGCCCATCCGAAACACACCCGAGGCGCCTGGGACCCTGTTTAAACTTACAAACAAGTTCCATAACCCAACACGGACTCGCTTGGGGTCTCAAATAACATCTAAAAATGTCGAAACTACGAATCGCACCATGAATCGAACTTATGAACTTTCAAATCCTCCAACTTCTAAAACTCGTGCCGGAACCTATCAAATCAACCCGGAATGACGCCAAATTTTGCAGACAAGTCCCAAATGACATAAAGGAGCTGTTCCAACTCTCGGAATCGCATCCTGACCCTGATATTACCAAATTTAAATTTTGGTCAAACCTCTTAACCTTCCAAAACTTCAACTTTCCAATTTTTACCAAAAATGCTTCAAGTTACCCCACGGACCTCCAAATCCAAATCCGGACACATGCCTAAGTCCAAAATCACTACCCGAGCCTATCAAAACCATCGAAGCCCCAATCCAAGGTCAAATACTCAAAGGTAAAACCTTGGTCAATTCTTTCAACTTCGATCTTCACAAATAAGAGTCACTTCTAAAAATCCTTTCCGAATTTTCTCAAAACTCCGAACTGATGATGCATGAAAGTCATAATACACGGTGTGAAGCTACTCATAACCTCAAACTGTCGATCCGGATGCAATTGCTCAAAACAACCAGTCGGGTCATTACAGTGCAGAGCTACGTGGTCGCGAGGCATACTACGCGAACGCGAAGAAGAAAATCAAGGCGGTCAGCAGAAACTCTTCGCGAACACGAAAGTCACTTCGCAATCGCGAAGAAGAACATTAGATGATAGAAACAACAGATTAAAATAGGAGGAAAATGACCTGTAGCCCATCTAGAACACACCCGAGGCCCCCAGATCCCCATCTAAACACACAAAAAAGTTCTATAACCTAACACGGACTTGATCGGGGTCTCAAATCATATCAAAAAATGCTGAAACTACAAATTGCACCAAGAATCGAACTTATGAACTTTTAAAACTCATGCCGAAACCTATCAAATCAACCCAAAATGATGTCAAATTTTTTAGGCAAGTCCCAAATGACATAACAGAGCTGATCAAACTCTCGAAATCACATTCCGACCCCAATATCACCAAGTCAAATTCCGGTCAACTCTTACCACTTAAGCTTCCAAAACTTGAATCCTTCTTCTGATTTGACTATGAATCATCCGGTGACTGAATTCAACCATGCACACAAGTGAAACACATAATATGAAGCTGCTCAAGACCTTATGCCATCTTTCGTAACTTAAAATTCTCTAAACGATTGACCGGGTCGTAACAACGTCCCATGTTTCAAGGCTTATGCCTCGCCCCTCGTTAACTAAAACGCTTTCCCTTACCCCCTCCCCTTACAAACGCTGCTAGTTACTATAATTATTATTCAAATTTGAACCACATTGTAAATTAGTACTCCATCTGTTTCAATTTATATGATACACTTTCCTTATTAGTCTGTTACGCATTTCTATATTTGAAAACAACTCAACTTTACAAAAATTTATTTTACTCATTTTATCCTTGATGAGAAGTGTTTGTACTGCGCAAATATTATTAACCCACAATGCTTTACCCCTTAAGACTTTGAGACCATAAGTTTTTAAGTCTTCATTTTTTTCTTAAACTCTACGCTGAGTCAAACTATCTCGTGTAAATTAAAACGGAGGGAGTAATTTTAACGTCGACAATCCAGCGTGCATTTTGACAAGTTATATTAAACATAGAAATCTACAGTCGGCTTAGAATTATTGGAGTTGGCAAATATGTAAATCCATGATTTTCATTATTTACCTAGAAATACGAGTAACAATTAAACTTGTAATAGGTTATAAGGATACGTGATCTGATTCAATGCCAATTGATAAATGACTGAATAAATAAGTGAATTAAACGATTGAAATGGACCAAACTAGTGTTGTTTGCAAGCTATTGACCTTGATTTGGAATAGGCTCGAGACCAAGCGTTGAGAGTAACAAGAACAATAAGAACAATATAGAATTATAAGCAAGTAAAGGAGCAAAGTGTTTATTATTTCTCAGTAATTGCGTGTGTGATTCATATCATCTTTACAAATGAACAGGGTTCCTCTTTATATAGTAGAGGAATCCTAAATAAGGTATAACTCTAATTTCAGAAATAAAATGCACAATTAATATTGATAACCGTTAAGGGTTTTGTCAACCTCGAGATTCCCGCCGAGATTTGTGGTTGATTACGGATATCTCCTTATTTCGTTATTTGATGTCGGTCTTGCTCGATCTCGATCCTTCGATCTTCGTGTTCTTTGAGCTCGGGCTCGCTTTGATATGAACTTATCCTCGAGGCAGACCCTCGAGCCCATAAAATCGGGCATGCTCGATTGTAACTGTATATAGATAGTCCTCGCGTTTCTTCAAATGAAAAGATAAGAAACGATTTGAGCCTCGATTCCCCTATACCTCGATCATGACATCATTTTTATGATGTAAGCGATGGATGTGAACGGAATTTCTGTCGGTTCGGTTCCCCAAAAACCATAAATGCATGTCAGTCGTCGGTCGGCTACTAGTGGTATCGAACCGTGGTCACAAGCCTATAAATACCATCTCTTTTGTTGTTTCAAACTTTACTTTGTTTTGATCATAAACTCTTGAATTCCAAATTCTCTTTATCTCTCTCTCATCGCCGCTCATTACGCCACCGCTGCTTCAACCAGAGCCACTAATTCTATACTTTTCTTCCACCTTTCACAAATATATAAATGGTGAATACTTCCAAGACTGTGCCACAAAAAGAGAGAGTTTCATCTCCTTCTTCTCGGCCGGCCGGTGATAAGATACCGGTGGAGCCCCGCATCGAGGAATGTGTCCTGAGAACTAACTTCAGAATTCAAAGTCGAAAGACCCTCCTCAGTCCCAGGTCGCTGTGAGCCCATGTCCTGATTCATCTGCTCAATATCGAAAATCAACCTCGAGAGGGTGAAGAAGGACTGTGGTTGGGAAAATAGGAAAGTGGTGGTTCATTCCCCTGAGGAGGACATCACCACCTACGTGAAAAGGTCATTTGATCGTATATACCTACGCTTTCACTCTGGGTCCCGTAGATCCAGTCATACTTTACTTCTGCCGCCAATACCAGGTAACCCTCGGTCAGATCCACCCCTCATTCGGGCGCATCGTTAACCTGATCAGGTTCTTCTCAAGCAAGGCCGAGAGAATGACCTTCACCCTCGACCCTCTGATAAGGTTGTACAACCCTCATCTTTATCGAGGTGGGTTGATAAATCTACAGCGTCGAGCCATAAATACGGTGTTCTCAAGTATTGACGAAGACAAGGATCGGGGATGGATGGGTCGGTCGTTCGCATCAAGACCTCTGACTTGATTCCGGTCGATAAGATGTCATTCCCCGAGGAATGGAACATGAAATGTAAGTGCAACTTTTTCACTAGTACCTATAGTGCCACCTCCTTTATTCCTTTTCTGACTCATGTTTTCTTCTTATGGTGCAACTTCTCCTTGATTTCCCGGTGCAATTGCGGATCTCGAAGGCTGGGTTCGACAGCTGGACTCTACCTCTTCTTATGCCGACCGCTGCTGGCGTGATTTTTCTAAAGGTCGATGGGAGGACAAAAACCACGGTGAGTTTTTATGCTTGTGCATCGAGGTTTCCCTTGTAATGTAATTCTTATTTACTTGTTTTTTTTTGTGTATAGGTCTTGGTGAGAATGTGGCCATAAGGCCACCTCCACCTAGCGAAGTGGAGGTGTCAAAGCCTAACAAACAGAGGAAGAGGAGAGGATCTTCTCCTTCCGGTACCCCCAAGCCCAAAAAGAACAAATCTCGGAAGTCAAAAACTGAGCCTTCCACTCCTAGTGTCGAGCCAGTTCAACGACAACGAGAGGAAGATGAAGAAATTAAAGATAAGGGTTGCCCACTGGTGACTCGAAAGAGAGGAAGTACTGAAGCTTCCATGAGTGCCGAACTGATGAAGCTCGAGGTGGCCCCCCTCGGACCGAGGGAATTTCGGAGGAGGATCCATGTAAAGTCCCCGAGAAATCGGGTGGTGAGGACGATGTCCTCCGTGACCATCAACCGATGGATGTTCTCGAAAGGTCTAGCCCCAAGGCTCTCTAGAGAGAATACCATGTCCAAAGTGATTCACTTGGTATAATCAACGTCGGTGACTCACCACTTGGACCCTCGTTCTCCGAGGGGCAGTTCCAAGATGCTCGAGCCATGGGTACTTCCGACATAGGACAGGACCATGAAGGGAATGACATATTCTGAGATTGCTTCACCGGAATCGACGATGGTCCCGAACCAGACGCATCGTTCGTGTTTGATGAGGCCCAGCGATTTATGAAGCAAGTAAGTTTGTTTCCTCGAATTTATATTCACGTTTGCTTCGTGTTTCTTCAAGACTGACCCTCTTCTTTGTATACAGGCCACGGTGCTTCATCGAGAAGCATCTTTAAAATCCAAGTTTGAGCTATCTCGATACAAGGTGGAGCTCAAGAAGCTCGTAGAGGAGAGGGATGTCCTCACACTCCTTTACGTTCAAAAGGAACATGAGATTACGACCCTTCGAGCTGAACTCTCAAGGGATCGACAAGATCAGACTGATCTCATCGAACGGGTAATGTAACTTCTTACAAGTTTGAGTGTTAGTTCAATTTTGGAAACTAACCCTTCACTTTTGCAGTTTCAGCAGAAGGGTGAGCTGGTGGAGCAACTTCGAGAGGAGGCCAAAATGAAGAAAGCCGAAACTCTGGGCTGGAGACAGCATATGGAGCATCTCACCTCGGAGAAGGATACGCTGCAGTCCCAACTAGCATTAGTCGAAAGCCAGCTCCAAGCTGTGAGGGAGGAAAACTCGGCCCGAGCTCGGAAGATTGAAGAGCTCGAGGCTAAGCTGGCCGCCGAGCTTTCTAAGGCTAAGTATGAGGCAGAGGCACTTGTGGCCTCTTACCGAGATGATGCCAAGGCTGCCAATCTTCGGGCATAGGAGATCTCTACTGCAGCTGAAATTAGATTGTCGTGTGCATCCAACCATGCTAGGCGGCAATCTCGGAGGGAGGCTTTCGAGGAAGTACACGCCCGTGGCTTCGACCTCTCGGCTGACATCGAAGATGATAAAGTTTTGGGGGCCGAGGCCGCATCCTTGCTTTTTGATGAAGAGGAATCAGCCAGCGGGTCCGAGAGTGAAGAGGGTAAGGATGAGGCCGTCGAAGAAGCGACTCCCGAAGATGTGGTTCCCAAGGACGTGGCCCCCGGGATAGATTAGGCCTTTAGGATTTACTTTTCCCTTTTTTTGTTCTTTTTTGTGTAAGGCCTTGATTGGACTTTTGTACAGTATATTCGATATAATACAAAGTTTATTTTTGATGCCTTCATCAATTTCTCTTTCATGTCTTTGTATGTTTCTTTGTCTTCATTAAAAATGTTGAAAATTTTTATTGTTGTAGTTCAACTCGTATTGAAATAAATTCTTAAGCTTGTGAACCCTTGGATTTTCGGGTTACGCATGGGCAAGTCCCCGAGTTCGAAGTTTGTTCGATACCTTATTTCGGGGGTCTTTCGATCGAATTGATATGTGTGTTATCTTAAACAATTAAGTTTGAATAGGCGTTTAATTTTAAGGGTAAGGTAAACCCTTAGGTTTTTATCAAGTCATGGGTATTTGAGTTTACAGTAATATACCCCTTAGGGCTTTTTATTGAATCCTCAAGCTATAATTGACTTTTTATTTGAGCTCGGGATTGCGGAACCCTTGGGTCCGGATTGAGTGAGAACACAGTCTCGAACTCAAATTATATCGGCCCTTAGGCTCTTTCAGATTGGGCCAATTCGGCCTCTAAAAATGGCTATTATTTTTCCCTTTTCGGCTAAAAGACTTAGTGAAAATTTCTTATGCTTTAACATATATTTTTTATACCCATTGGGTTTTTCGAGGATCCGATGATCGGAAACCTATTTTTCCTTTTGTGTCTTAATGTGTTTGTGTTAAAATAATTTGACACCCCTTGAGGTTTTTCGAAGGCTGATATTATCGAAGCCTTTAAATTATTAGAGGGTTGATTCTATAGAAGCCCTTTTTCATTTGCTTTGCCGAGAGTAGCCTTATTTAACCGTTTTTTCAAAGTATTTGAAGGCCTTTTGCTTATACCAGAAGTCGGACGTCTCCAAGCCGCGTTATTTTGGTTGAAGCCTTTAATATGGCCGTAGCCTTTAATGTGGCCGTAGCCTTTAATTTGGTCGTAGCCTTCGGGTATGTATTTTAGACTTATTTCTTGATAACACTTCGAATAGTCCCAAGTATGGTAGCCTTGGCCTATATAGCGAGGGGTTCCTCTTTGAGGTCTTATGATTTCGAACTTAGATAGCTCGAGTGCACAGTCCCCGAGTGTTGGAGGTATGCTTGTACTTGGCCCTTGAGCCATTTTTCACAAGTGTTAGTTTTGCACAATAGATCATAATAATAAGTACATGACGCATATAGTAGAAAATTTACTTCGAAACATGAGATGTTCGAGAGAAGAGAATGCTTCTTTGAATAATTTATGCATGCGTACATGTTTTTTTATCGGGACTAGGCTAATCTATATGGGCATGATTCATTCTACTATTTGGCCCATTACAAAATTCTTCCTATCGAGACCCATTAATATTAGGTACATTTCTCGAACACATAACATCCGAAGGTGATGCCCCCCAGTATTCGAGGTTGACTGTAAAGAAGCCTTGGATATTGTTCACTTATCCTCAGGTAGCACATAGTTGTTGCCTCATTAAAAACCTTTCCAGAAAAACCCATTTGGGATAAAAATCGGTCTAAGGGAAAAAGAGTGCAACGCGTACTTTAAAACCTGAGGTCTCGATTTCTTGGATCGATTCCTGCAATGAGTAAGTTTTGAATATTTATGTAAATGAAAGAAAAAATAAAGTCATACCTTATCAATAGTACCACTTAAGGAGTGATATGTTCCAGTTGTTCGACAATGGTTCGCCATTCATTGTTCTGAGTTTGTAAGACCTTTTCCCGACAATGTCGAGGATCTGGTAGGGTCCTTCCCAATTAGGACCGAGTTTCCCTTCATTAGGGTCTCAAGTGTTGATGGTGACTTTTCTTAGGACCAAGTCCCCGATTTTGAAATGTCGAAGGTTAGTTCTTCTGTTGTAGTATCTCTCGATCCGTTGCTTTTGTGTTGTCATTCGAACGAGTGCAGCTTCTCGTCTTTCATCTAACAGCTCGAGGCTGGTACTCATGGCTTCGTGGTTTGATTCTTTTATTGCATATCGAAATCTGGCACTGCGCTCTACGACTTCGACAGGTATCAAGGCCTCGGAGCCATATACAAAGGAAAATGGAGTTTCTCCGGTACTGGACTTCGATGTTGTCCGATACGCCCATAGAATCTCGGGCAATTTTTCTCTCCACTTCCATTTGGCTTTGTTTAGCCTTTTCTTCATGTTTTGGATGATAGTCTTGTTTGTTGATTCGACTTGTCCGTTCCCACTAGGGTGATATGGTGTTGATAGTATCCTCTTTATTTTGTGATCTTCGAGGAATTTTGTTACTTTGCTGATGTTGCGCCCCTTTTTTCTCGCAAAATCAGGCTTCGACATTTTTGGGACAACTCCTTTTGAGAGGGTAAGCAATTTGAATTGAGAGAGTCGCCACCTAACGGATTAAGGTGCGTTAGGGAACCTAGAGAAGATAACTCATATTACTAGTTTACATCACTAGAGATCGGGTAAGGGCTAATATTACCTTGAGGGGAAGGTGTTAGGCACCCCTCGAGGTCCACAACAGTGGGTCCCGGCCGAACTTACATTAAACGAATTAGTCTAAGGAAAAGAAAGAAATTTGGACAAATAAAATAGTCAATTTATTTTAGAACAGGAATGGGGGGGTCCTAAGTTTTTTAGCCTATAGGATCACCCCGTACAATACTTTGTAGCTCCCTCAAGTCGGGGTGCCACTGATAGTATTTAGCGCACGGACTATCATCTCCTACTACCCGATTACTATCTTTAAGTTGTTACTTAAGCGTTCTAGTCAATTCTAGTTCGTTTCCTATAGGTGCACTACCCGTCCCTTACCTATGGCCCTAGAGGTATTAGGACCTCTATTTGGGATAGTTCTAGACCCAGCCTGTAACGACCCGGCCGGTCGTTCCGAGAATTTTAGCCCTGTTTTCCCTATTTATGCTTTTTCATATATTTCTCAGCCTATTTATGTTGTGTTGGGTCGGTTAGTTCGGGTTCGGAGTGGTCGTGGTGAGAACTGAGAAACTTAGTCTCTTAAATTGGCTTAATAGTTAGAAAAGTCAATTGGGAGTTGACTTATTGGTAAATGACCTCGGAATATAGATTTTATGGCTCGGATAGCTTCGTTAGGTGATTTTGGACTTAGGAGTGTGTTCGGAATGTGGTTTTGATGTCCGGTATAGAATTAGGCTTGAATTGGCAAAAGTGAGTTTTTTGGTGATTCCCGTCGGCAGTGAAAAATAAACTATCGGGGTCGGAATAGAATTCCGGAAGTTGGAGCAGGTTCGTAGTGTCATTTTGGATGTGTGTGCAAATTTTCAGGTCATTCGGACGTGTTTGGGTTGGTTTCGACATCATTGACGAAATTTAGAAATCTCAAAGTTCATAGGCTTGAATATGATGTGATCTTGGTGTTTTAGCGTTGTTTTGGGGTGTTTCAAAGGCTCGAATAAGTTCGAATAAGGTTATGGGACTTGTTTTTGTTTTTGGTTGGGGTCCCGAGGGGCTCGGGATGATTTTTGATAGTCATCGAAAGGATTTAAGTTGGAAAAATGCAGTTGAAGGAGCTGCTGGTGCCAGGCTTTTGGTGTGGCCGCACCTGCGGAAGGGTAGTCGCAGGTGCGATGCCGCAGGTGCGGGCTAGCATACGCAGGTACAAGATTGGGGGAGCTGGGAAGGAACCACAGAAGTGGAGGTTTTGTCCGCACCTGCGAGTCCGTATATGTGGTAAGTGGAGCGCAGGTGCAGAAATTGGCGGGGCTAAAGGAAAGTCGCAGGTGCGAGATTTGGACCGCACCTGCGAAGCCGCAAGTGCGGGTAACTCACCGCAGGTTCAAGGAATGTTCCTTAAGAGGATTTCCGTAGGTGCGCACTTGGGACCGCAGGTGCGGATCCGCAGGTACGGAGAGAAGGCCGCAGATGCGGTTTCACTGGGCAGGAAGTATACATAACTTCCTTCGCGGATTTTTGGCACTTTCATCACCTTTGCATGCATGCTGAGGCATTTTGGGAGCAAATTGAAGAGTTATTTCGAGGGTCTTCTGTGGAGGTAAGTTTCTTGGACTAAAAACTCGATTCTATGTTGATATTTGACGGATTAGGCTTGTAATTAGTGGAATTTAATGGCATAAATTGGGGGTTTAGAGCTTGGAAATTGAGGCTTATAATTAAGGAATTTAGGGCTCAATTGTAGTCGTATTTTGATGCATTTTATATGTATAGACTCCGGAAAGGATTCTTTTGTTGCGATTTTTATAGAATTCCGAGACGTGGGCCCGAGGGCCGGG
>ML319268.1:0-31116 GCA_005239505.1 Nicotiana paniculata
AGAAGAAAAGAAAAGAAAAATAAATAAATAAAGTATAAACAGTTGTATTGCTGTAGAAGAAAAGTATGTGTGGTGACTCTTAATGTATTTGTTCTTAAAAAGTATGGGGTATTAACATTGTTGTGAAGGTGGAGTTGAGTTAATATAAGTATGAGGTTGAAAAGCTAAAGTATGTGTATTAAAGTGCTTAGGGAGGTGTAGCCATTCTTATATCTAAATTTATCCTACCCGTCCCGAAGCCTACATTACAACCAAATAGAAGTCCTAAATGATCCTAGACTGAATGAGCTCGATTAGTAGAGTAGTACACTACGGGCAAGCCTATGGTGCATCTTTTGTGGCATATGAATGTTATTTCTGAGAGTGAGTGAATTCTTTCTATCTTAAGTTCCTATGTTTTTAAATTTCATTGTGTGTGGAACTAACTCTTGGATATGGTGAGGGCACATGATTCACGAAGGAAAGGTAATGTTGTTGACCTCTAAGTTAGAGTAGTGAGTGGATTATGAATAGAGCATGGTATATGTGAGTCGATTATTGAGGCGAGGATGTCAAACCTGTGTGCTTGAATTGTTTTAAATATTCTTGGTATAACGTGTTAAAATATTTGCTTCAAAAGTTGTGTACATGAGTGTAGTGTGATTGCTCGAGGACGAGCAAAGGTTTAAGTGTGGGGTCTTGGTACACACCGTCAATATCTAAGCCAGGGTCTCCCAAAAACCCGTAATAACCATAGGCTCTACCGGTGCCTAAGCCTGTCCCGCTGAAGCACCATCGGCGATAACCTAATCCTGAACGATAGGGGATCCTGTGGTACTGTCCCCGCTGCTACGCCGGCTGGTCCCCTAAATCCACCACGACCCCGACCTCTTGTGGGTCTTGCTAGTGTCTGGTGACCCTGATCGATTGCGTGTCCTCACCATCTGTGAGAGAATGAAACAACATGAGTTTAGATTTCAAGAATCAATACATTGGCACGAAAGAGTTCAAGAAAATAGGGATGTTTCCTAAGATTTCTGCAACCTCTCGAAGATAAGTATATACGTATCTGAACCGATTTGCAAGACTCTACTGAACCTGCTCATGACCGTTGAGTCCTATGGAACCTAGAACTCTGATACCAACTTGTCACGACCCCAAATCCTAACAGATCGTGATGGCGCCTATCGTGGAAATAGGCTAGCCAACCATCACCTAATTACTCATTCAATCTATTATAATACTTCAAAAATCAATAATAAGCAACAAACAAAACATTAAATAATCTCTTTAAGTATTTACGGCCCCATAATAATCTAACAGTCTAAACAACTCTCCCAAGACTTGAGTCAATGATCATGAGCATCTAAGAAAATAAACTAACTCTGCTAATGTCTTAATCAATGTCTATGAAATAAATACTAATACTAATAAAGGAAGGGAAATGGAGAAGGTGCGTACGCTGAACAACTACCTCGAAATCCCGTAATCTGCTGAATACGAATGAAGACAGCTACTGCTCCGCATCGGTACCTGGATCTGTGCACAGAGGCACATGGATTAATGATGAGTACGCCAACTCAGTAGTAATAAAAATAAATCACAGTTTGAGAAATACAAAACACACAGCACAAATACACCAATTCACAAAAACAGTAAAACACCAAGTCACCATAAAGTATTCATCAAATACATAAGTTCGAAAACTAATTCCAGAAATCCTTTGAAACAAGTATAATTTCAATATATCTCAGTAAAACTCTCATTAAAAAAACAAAGTGAATCACAGTCAAAAACTCAGTAAAATCATCATAAATTTTCCCTTCGGGCCACAATTATTTCTCGTAACAATTTCCTTCAGCACCTCACCATCACTCAGTATCATCCCAACGGGAAACCCCACAGTCACTCAGTATCAGCCCCGCGGGAAACCTCACAGTCACTGAGTATCAGTCTCGCGGGCATCACTCGCACTCAGTAGGTACCTGCGCTCATTGGGGGTGTACAGACTCCGGAGGGGCTCCTACAACCCAAGCTCTATAACATGCCACATCATGTCATAAATCACTCACAATATTAACCCTCGACCTTTCTCGTATCATAACATCCTCACAATATTGGCCCGCAGCCTCACTCAGTCAGACACTCTCAACATGCCACTCGGGCCATCATTTTATCGGGTTCTCGACCAAAAAAGAAATAATATCAAAATACTTTGAGTGTCAAAACAATTATCAAGTAAATACTGAGTGAAAATCATAACATATCAAGTGATGAAATAGTAAAAACAACCCCCAAAGGGTAAACAGATCGGCACTAGGTCCCACACATGGCTTGCAGCCCAAATTATATCAAAGTATATCAATACTATTAAGCATAGGCTTTAAAATCGGGTTCGCAACTCAATAGTTGCCTAAAAAGGAATATATTTCCAAATATCCAATCTTTGCATTTCAAAATCCGTGAAAGGATGCATAGTCCGGGGTTTCATACCTCAGGACAGCATTTAAAGACCTAACTTACCTCAAACTAGCCCGAAAAGCTACTCTGCAACCCGCTTGCCTCTCGAGTCAACTTCCAAGTGCTCCAAATCTATAAATATCAGATCTTTATCATCAAATTATGCTAAAGGAATTAATTCCAATCGAAAAGTACCAATTTTAGCATAAAACCAGAATTTAGCCAAAATACGACCCTTGTCCCGCATCTCAGAACTCGATAAATTTTATACCAAAATTTTCTTTATTATCTCACGAGTCTGTACATATAAAGAACGCTAAAATCGGAGTTCGTTTGACCCCTCAAATCGACCCCTAAAGGTCTCATAATCTAAAGCCCTAACTCCACCTTTTCCTACTGATTTTCATGAATTTAACACTGATATTAAGGTCTTTAATCACCTACAATTGACTTAATGAGTCCAAAAATCTTACCTTAATGATGCACCAACGTTTCCTTCTTCAAAATCCCTCAAAAACCTCGGAACTCGCACAACAATGGTGGAAAAAGGGTTAAAAATTGCGGAGTCTCCTTTTTATACTTTCTGTCCAGGCTTTTCGCACCTGCGGCCTCAAACTCCCACCTTCGGACCACACCTGCAGTCAAATCTACCGCACCTGCGATTTTTCATTAAACGGCCTAACTCCGCACCTACGACTCACATTCCGCATCTGCGACTTCGCAGGTGCGGCCCCCTATCCGCATCTGCGACCTTTTCCCTTGCTAGCCAAATCTCGCACCTGCGGAGCCTTCTCCCGCTCCTGCAGGCCCGCACCTGCGATGGCCCATCCGAAGGTGCGGTTACACCTGCACCAACAACTTCAGCAGCAACACAACCACTCCAAACTCCCCGTTAACCACTCAAAACCATCCCGAGCCACTCGGGACCACAACCAAACATACCAACACCTCATATATGTTCATTCAAACTTAGTTGCACTCGCGAAACACTAAAAATAACATCAAAGCAACAAAATCACGATAAATTCAAGCCTAAGAACTTTGAAATTTCAAAAATCCACCAACGATGCCGAAATTATCCAAAACAACTCCAATTGACCTGAAATTTGGCAGACATATCCAAAATGACATTACGAACCTGTTCCCCCATGTCGAAATTCCATTCTGACCCCGGTATCCTAATTTCCACTGCCGACCGGAAATTACCAAAAACTAACTTTCGCCCATTCAAGCCTAATTCAACAGGTCCTCACAAAAATATTCCGAACACACTCCTAAGTCCCAAATCACCTAACGAAGCTATCTGAGCCATAAAATCCACATTCCGAGGTCGTTTACCAATAAGTCAACTCGTAGTTGACTTTTCCAACTCTAAGGTTATTTTTAAAAACTAATTGACTAAATTCTCATTATAATTATTCCGATTCCGAGCCTACCAACTCTAACACATCAAGAACTGTTTAACCAAGCTATGACGAGGCAATAACAGTAAATATAAATGCAGATTCTATGTAACGACCGACCGGGTCGTTACACAGCTACAACCGTGACGCAGGAACATCTTCAATCCAGCTCCAATCGGACACAACAACATTAACATCCAACATCTATACAGAAGGTGCAGAAGTGTTGTATGAGTACAACTGACCCCATATACTCAGTATGTAACAAACCTAACCTTAGGTTGAAAGTAGTGACGAGCTATCACAAGGTCGGGTCCAATACCAATATTCCACAACAGTTCATAACATCATAGTACAAGTAATAAAAGAGGTATCTCAGGAATAAAATGCTCAGCTCGTGCACAGTTCCAGAAAATAGGCATGCTTTTCAAGTATCTTAGTGAAAACCCAAATCTTTTACGCCAAAAATACAAGTAAGTTTGAAAAATGTGATTTTTCCCAAAAATATTTCCAACAATAAGTAATATGTTTAATTTTCAGATAGCATGAGGAAAGTACGTCTCTATGCCTACATGTCAATGATACATGTAAAATCATAAATGTGCCAAAACTGGGTAGTAAGAAGGAAATGCATCCCTATGCAAGTATCTCAAGTACGCATGACAAATGCAATGCATCTCGATGATGAGCTCATGTAATCACACTCTTAGAGTACTCAATCTCATTGTCTCACACTTTCCACTCATCATGCTCAACCACTCGGTACTGCATATGGCCTATACGGCTTAGGGAAGATCCATCCCCGAATATATACATCACTGACTATTAGTCACTCAGTGCTGAGGAAGGCCAATCCGGCCCCATGGAGAAGATCCATCTCCAGGTATATAAATGCTTCGGACAAGATCCATGTCCAGGGAAGATCCATCCCTCAATACAATCAACCACGTTCATTGGGGATGTATAAACTCCGGAGGGGCTTCTACAGCCCAAGCGCTATAATCCGCACGGACAACTCACGTTATATAATATCAATATCTGGATCCGCACAGACAACACGCGTGATATAGTATCAATATCCTCACAAATAGGCCCCCGACCTCACTCAGTCGTTAATCTCTCCAATCTCACTCACAGGCTTACAAAGTCATGAAACTAGCCCGACAACAATGATATTATGTATTAATAAATAACAACTGAGACTGAAATATGATATGAATGCATGAATAAGATTAAGTACTAAATCTCATGAGTTTCTCTGTGATGGTCTGTCAAATATGACAGAACAACTGATAGAAGGAAGAACTGAGCTCAGACAAGAGATAGACCAATTTGGCTCAGATATTCATGACATGCAGGCTCAATTGAATAAAAAGATTGAGGTGTCTGATGACCTACAATCAATTTTAGTGGATACTGACCAATTTTTGGAGCGAAAATAGGAGTTCGAACTATTCAACCAAAATATTATTAATGATGTCAAGGTTGATGAAGAGTGCAAAATAGAGGATGTAAAAAATAATGCAATTTTGGAGTTGGAGCGTATTGGACCTCATTCTAAATACTTTTTAACATTGTGTTTGGTTGGTGGCATGAGACTTGATCCAGTCGAACATATGGAGGAGTCAATAGATGAGGAACAAAGTGCTTATATTCTGAAATTTGTGATGCCAATGAGACAAAATGACATCCCTCACTTAAAGGCCAAGAAGTGCAAGATGTGATATCTATTGCTTTGCTCCTTTATTTTTATACCACCGCCCCATGAACGTGACAGAAAAATTAATGCAAAGTTGGGGGCGCAATTTATATCCTAAGTGGAAGAAAAAGTGATGAAGTAGTGTAAGTTGTGCCACGACGTTAAATCAGACGCTTGTTGGGAGGCAACCATCTTTACTGCTTTCGTTTGTTTCTATTTTTTTAATCTTATTATTGTTATAGTGTCTATTTTTATTTTGTAGGATTATGAGCAGAGGAAGCAAAGCCATTGGAAGAGTGCAAAAACGAGTTAGATGGTGAGAACTAAGTGTGGGGTACCACACAAATGACCATGCATGGGGAAAGTCTGAGTGCCCGTGATCCGCTATTGCTTCGGCCTTTGGCCTTTTAGGGAGTTTCTTGTCCACCCTTGTTATTGTTTTACTTTATTTGTGCATTGAGGACACTGCACTCTTTTAAGTGTGGGGGTGGGAGAATTTTCTAGATAATTAGTAATAGTATGTTAGAAAAAAGTTAACTTCTTATTTTTATTTTTTTAGTTGTGTAGTATTTAAGTAGCAATAAATTTTTTTATTTATAAAAAAGTAAAAAAAATAGACTTGTCCCGATGATGGATCACATTCGACAGGTGTCTTGAGGGATTTAAGTTGAAAGAAAAAAGATAAAAATATTTTCTTTTGGTAGGTAGTGTAATAATTCCCTTGGTTTTTCTTTGTACCGCGGTTCTTTTCCAAAGGTTTTGTTTGAACCGGGTGTAGGTAGTTTTATTTTTTTAGGAGTAGGAGCCAATGTGCTGTGATTGGAATTGGAGAAATATCTCTTGAATTTGTTATGCCTTGAGAATAGTGATTACTTTTGTTGTGACGCTTAGGCTCAGTTTTTACTCTTGTATAAGTACCTTAAATTGTATGATCTTAACTTTGCTTAACTGCTTTGATTGGAGTGTCGCGATGAAACCAATCCTGAGTGAATTATGTGCCATGTCTGTGTGAGGTTTTGTATGTATTCTGTGCATTGCATTTGATGTCTAAAACTTGCCCCGTGTGTGTGCGAAGCGAAATAGTAGTATTGTTCAGTCTAGGAAGTGATATAGGCATTTCTTTGTTAAGCCAGATATATAAATTTTACCCACCTAAATGTATGTATCGTAGTTAACCCCGTTGAGCCTCTAATCCTGTTTCTTTGGCAACTACATTACAAGCCTTACCTATCTGTTTGAATTAACCATGTATTTGAACCTTTTCACCTCTCGTGAGCACTTGAATTTTTATGAACTTTGTAAAAGTTAAAGTTGGTGTGGTTGGTTTGGCTTTTGAGTGGAACTAATGAAATAAGGAGAAAGGTGCACTGTTTTAAAAATAATAAAAGCTACTTGAATTGAAAAAGAAAGAAAGGAAATATATAGTTGTATTGCTGTGAAAAATAGTCTTTGGTAGTGGTGACTCTTGATGTAATTGTGTTTAAAGAAATATGTAGTTAATATACATTGATATGAAAGGTGGAGTTATGGTTTGACATAAGTGTAGGGTTTAAATTTTAAAATGTATGTACTAAAGTGCTTAGGAAGGTGTAGTCATTATTATGTCCAAATGTATCCTACCCGGCCCGTAGCCTACATTACAACCAATTAAAGTCCTACTTGATCCTAGACTGAATGAGCTCGATTCGTAGAGTAGTACACTACGGGAAAGCCTATGTTCATCTTTTGTTGCATATGAATGTTGTTTCTGAGAATGAGTGAACTCTTTCTATCTTGAGTTCCTAATTGTGCTTAAATTTTATTGTGTGTGGAACTACACCCTTTTGTTGTGTGAGGGCACTTGATTCATGAAGGAAAGGTAATGTCATTGACCTCTATGCTAGAGTAAGTGAGTGGGTTATGAATAATGCATGGTACTTGTGAGTAAAATCTTGAGGTGAAGATATTACACCCTTGTGCTTAGTCTATTTTAAAGATTCTTGGTATGATGAGTTAGGAGAATTGTTTAAGAAGGTCGTGTATATATAAAGTGTAATTTGATTTCTCGAGGACGAGCAATGTTTAAGTGTGGGGTATTGATGTGTGGCTATAATTCATGGTTTAGCACATTATTCTCCTTGCATTTTATACGCTTTAATGATAAATTACATTTTATTTGTACGTAATGAAATCCATTTTATGTGTAGGTGAATTGGAGACAAAAGTAGAGAAAAAAGGGATACTTAAAATTCGAAAGCGTGCTTGGGAGAAGTTGAAAAGGAGAAGCTGGCGAAGCCAGGCCTAGAACAGACCTTATACATGGCGAGGCCAGACTTGAAGCTGGCTAGAGACCTGGCGAGGCAAGCTCAAACGCCAGCTTGAACAACCTTATACTTGGTGATTCCAGGCCTGGGGCGAGGTCCACCAGGCGTTAGGTCTCGCGAGGCCAGGTCTGGGCATGCACAGTCCGAGTTTTGTTGACTTATTTCGTCTCCAGGTTTGACTAGGACTTGGCCTACATGTTTAGGTCTTTTCCTACACATATAAATAGACCTAAAAATTCCACTTTTGGGGAGTTTTGCGATCGGAGGCAAGAATTCATGTGGGAGAACACACACCACGCTTGGAGGAGGCTTCTAACTAGTTTTTCTTCTCTTCTCTTCCTTTAATTTCATAGTTTCTTTGTTCTAGAGTTTTAGGTACTACATGAAAGTTGTAGTTTGAAGCTTGAATTGTTCTTATTATTTTATCATATTAGTTTATTTATTCAAACTTGCGCTTAATTATTTGATTGCTTGATCACCAATTGAATACTATCTACGAATCTAGGATTGAACTCGGNTTGCGGTTAGGATATGAATATACCTAATCGCCTTGGTTGGTTACTATATAGGAATTATTAATGCGTTCTTGTTAATTCTAATTCCATAGGAATACAGGCGTTAGGTTAGCTTGAATATATGAGTAGTACTCGGGAGAAGGCTATGAGTAATATTAACCATGTCAACCAATAAACCAGATAAATTAATTAGACGATTTAAGTGGAAAACTCAACAGGATTGTTAGCTAACCCATAAATCTAGAATAATCACTCACATTGAATTCGTCTTTAAGCTTGTCGTTGTTTTCTTTAATCTCTTAATTTGTTACTGTAGATTAATTTTAGTTAAATATTCATACTTTAAAAAATCGCTTGAATAGATTAATTATCTTATTTTAATTTAGTAAATAGTTAATCACAAGTCCCTGTGGGTACGATATCTGAACTTACATCCTATATTACTTGTAGACCACGTATACTTGCGTGTGCGTTTGGGAGAAACAAGTTTTTGGCGCCGTTGTTGGGGACTTAGAAATTAACGAGTCTACTATATTAGATTTTTACTTTTGGTCTATTAAAGTTTTTATTTTTATTTTTATCTTATTTTAATATTTTATTATATTTATTTATATGGCATCTTGGAACGAGAATTGGTCGAATATTGGTTATTCTTATTATGGCGATCCTTGTCCATATTATGGAGGACCACACTTATGGCAAAATTGTGCATCTCAATCTTATGTGTGGAATTTTTGTAATGTGTGTGGTTGTCAAGGTGGCCACTAGGTTGGATGTCCTAATTCTTGTTATCCTCAGAATTTTATTATAATGATTCTAATGATGTTTATGAGTTGCGCAGAAGGAAATGGAGGATATGGAACGGGTTGCGTGTATTATGGACATGACGAGGCAAGTGGCAGACGAGCAACATGACATGATAAGGCAAGTAACCGATCAACAAGTTCTTGACGCCTTAGTGATCAAAAGACTCTAGGCTAGAGTGGACGAATTAATGGCCAATTTCCTAGAAGAACCTCAACTCGGCGAAGGAGACGAGTTCCCACAAGAAGATAATTTTGAAGAAGCAGATATAGTGAGCCAATATTGGCTAGAGGAACAAGCTCAACTGATAAAATCTCATGAGTTTATCCGTGATGGTCTGTCAAATATGACAGAACAACTGATAGAAGGAAGAACTGAGCCCAGGCAAGAGATAGACCAATTTGGCTCAGATATTCATGACCTGCAGGCTCTATTGAATAAAAAGGTTGAGGCGTCTGATGCCCTACTACCAATTTTTGTGGATACTGGCCAGCTTGTGGAGCGAAAAGAGGAGTTCCAACTATTCAACTAAAATATTATTAATGATGTCAAGGTTGATGAAAAGTGGAAAATAAAGGATGTAAAAAATAATGCAATTTTGGAGTTGGAGCGTATTGTGCCTCATTCTAAACACTTTTAAACATTGTGTTTGGTTGGTGACATGAGAATTGATCCAGTCGAGCATATGGAGGAGTCAATAGATGAGGAACAAAGTGCTTATATTTTGAAATTTGTGATGCCAAAGAGACAAAATGACATCCCTCACTTAAAGGCCAAGAAGTGAAAGATGCGATATCTATTGCTTGGTTCTTTTATTTTGTACCACCACAACATGAATGTAACGACCCGATCGGTTATTTTGAGCTCTAGCGCGTCGTTCGGCAGTTTGAGTCCATGACCATCTTTACTTAAGGTATTATGACTTATACGCATGGTCGGAATTAAAATTCGGGAAGTTCGGAGTGGATTTGGAAAGAGAATTCTCATTTCAGAAGCTTTAAGTTGGAAGAACCTGACTAAGAGTTGATTTTGAGAAAACGACCCCGGAATAAAATTTTGATGATTCCAATAGTTTCGTATGGTGATTTCAGATTTAGGAGCATGTTTAAATTTGGATTTGGAACTCCGTAGGACAATTCAACAAATTTTGGTGAAAGTTGAAAAAAATAGAAGATTTTTTGTAACATTTGACCGAGAGTTGACTTTTTGATATCGGGATCGAAATCCAATTCTAAAAATTGGAATAGATACTTTATATCACTTATGGCTCGGGTGAAAAATTTGAAGTCGTTCCGGATTGATTTGATACGATTCGGCGCAAAATATAGAAGTTGGAAGATTTGAAAACTCATAATTCGATTCGATGCGCGATTCATAATTTCGGCGTTGTTTGACGTGGTTTGAAGCCTCGAATAAGTTCATGTTGTATTTTGGGACATGTTGGTATAATTGGTTAAGGTCCCGAGGGCCTCAGGTGGATTTCGGAAGGTTAACAAAATGGATTTCGGACATAAAAAGCTGCTGGAAATTTGGAGCTGCAAAAGCTGTTTTGGACAGCAACTAGTGCATCACAGAGCTGACTTTGGAAGCTTACATATCGAAATCTATAAGGAATATAAAAATTTTCAAAACAAAATAGTTGTAGCCTTTTGGTTCTAGTCTCCATAAAGTTAAACCATTCATTATTTGGACATTTGATCAAAATATTATGATCGATTGAATGATGGCCGATGAAGAAATTTTGCTAGAAATTTCTGATGCGTGGAGCCGATTTTGTAAGATCATATCTCGAAATATATAAGAATTTATATGGTGTACAACGTATCAAATGAAATATCTTCGATTCTAGTTTTTAAATCTTCAAACCTTTTGTCATTTGGATATTTCTAAAAGGAGTTACGGGCGTTTTAATAAAAGATATCCAGCAGGGGAAAACTTGTAATAGGAGGTGTAACCTGCACAACGCAATATACAATGCGATGAAGCACCTGTGACTATATAAGGCAGTCACGGGCGACAACTTCTTTTGATGATTTTCTTGAGCTAGGGATTGGTTCTTTCATGGTGGATTCGACCTTGGGGACTACTTAACAATACAAGGTGAGTTTTATTGGATATTTAAAGTTAATAACATCCTATTAACACTAGTATTAACATCATTAAATCTTTGAAACCCCTATAAATCTTTCAAGTTGTTAAAGAACACCAATTTCCGAAACATTGTATTTTTAAGGAAAAGCTTCAGGAAGGCAATGCTAATGATTCAAGCTCATTTCTTATGAGTCGATGAGAGTAATTCTAATATTTGTTTCAAGTTGTTATGGTTGGATAATTGATTTCATAAACCCTAGTTCATGGCATGAATAGTGTTGTTAGAAAATGAAGGAGAGATAAATAGTGATTTTAGAAATTAAATTAAAGGAGACAATGAACCTATTGAATCATTTTCTAGCTTAGTTGGAAGTGTTCAACTAAGTAATCACAAAATTGAATATTTTAGAAATGTTGGTTAAGGAAGATGATGAATAGTAATTTTGCGGTGTTGGAGAATTAATGTACTATCATTGATGAATTCAAATGGGTATTAAATAATAAGAGTAGAGTTAAATGTGCTAGTAAGTGAATCTATTAGACGATTTGAGATGGAGGCTTATAGCCAACTTGTGAGTCATAAAAGGATATTGATAAATATTTTTGAGTCATATTTTGATTGTAATTGAGATTGTAATTGTAGATATCAATTTGTTGGTGGCTTATGAGCATTTTACTCAATGTTACGATGTCGGAGGAGGATTAAAAGCTTTTGAATGTTAATAAAGCAAAAGCGAGTTTTGGAGCGTTGGCCATTGGTCGAGTTGTTTGAAAGGCTTGGGAGCCGGCTATGGGACTCCAGAGCGAGGTAAGTCTCCTTTCTAACCTTATAAGAGGGAATTGTCCTCATAGGTGAAATAATTAATTACGTGCTACTATTTGTGGAGGGCTACGTACGCACGAGTTGACGAGAGTCCGTGCGTAGCTACTATTATGCTTATGTCTGGGTAGTCTAGGACCCAAAAGCATGCTTTACTTGTCGTACTTGTAATTTTACTAATAAATTTAAAATTCTTAAATCATATCAAATTTGGAAAATGAATTTCTAAATAGATTAAACACCATCTTCTTGACCATTAAAAGAGAAATTATCATTTCCTTGGGTAATTGTTTTCCTGATGAAGTCTGGATTGACTGTTTGAATGTGTGTAACAATAAGTACCTGCATCGCATGTATGATTCGCGAGCAGGGTAATAGATGCATCTATGGTTCGCGTCGTTCGACCCTGTGGCAGTGCACATTTTATTATTTTGTTGGATCAGGCCGTACGACCTCGGCATTAATTGCGCATGCTATTTGCTTGGTACTTTCTGTGATATGAACTGCTTAAATGCCTTGAGATATAAGTTGTTAACTGGAATAACTGAAATTTTAATTATGAAAGAAGTTGTCCCTTCCTGTTGTTATCTATTATTTAATCATGACATTCATGCTTAGTGTCACATTTAATTATATTAATTTGAGCAATAGTAAGTGTTGAAGTTGACCTCGCGTCACTACCTCTTCGAGGTTAGACGGGATACTTACTGGGTACATGTTATTTTTGTACTCATACTACACTTGGTGTGCATTTTTTTTGCACAGGCACATGTATGTCTAGTGGCCTAATTTGGCGCAGCGACATGGTTGATATAGAGACTTAGGTGACCTGCACCTCTCGAGACGACTGCAGAAAACAAAGTCTCCTTCAGAGTATTCTATTGTATTTTATCTACTGTTCAATTGTATTCTAGACGGTTATTGTATTACATTTTATTTCCTAGAAATTGCTCATGCACTTGTGAACCGGGTTCTGGGATGTATATGTGATTAGTTAGTATTGAAAAGTGGTTAAAGACATTATTATTACTCGGTGAAGTTCATTATTTATTTCTAAATGTAAGGAAAAGAAATGATTTCAAAAATATTAAAATGAGAATTTAATTAACTATTTGGTGTTGGGTTGCCTGACAGTAGTGTCCGGCTCCATCACGACCTTTAATGGATTTTAGGTCATGACAATGAAGGTGACAGAAAGATTGATGCAAAGTTGGGGGAAAAATTTATATCCTCAAAGTGGAAGGAAAAGTGATGAAGTATTGTAAGTCATGATACAACGTTAAATCAGGCGCTTGTTGGAAGGAAACCCATCTTTACTGCTTTCGTTTATTTCTATTTTTTTTAATCTTATTATTGTTGTAGTGTCTGTTTTTATTTTGTAGGATTATAAGCGTTGGAAGGAAAGCCATTGGAAGAGTGAAAAAGCAAGTTAGATAGTGAGAACTAAGTGTAGGGTGCCACATAAAAGACCATTCATGGGGGAAGTCTGAGTACCCGTGATCCGCTATTGCTTCGGCCTTTGGCCTTTCAGGGAGTTTCTTGTCCACCCTTGTTATTGTTTTACTTTATTTGTGCCTTGAGGACACTTCACTCTTTTAAGTATGGGTGAGAGAATTCTCCAGATAATTCGTAGTAGTATGTTAGAAAAAGGTTAACTTCTTATTTTTATTTTTCTAGTTGTGTAGTATTTTAGTAGCTATAAAAAAAAATTTAAATTTTTTTTTGAAAAAAAAGTAGAAAAATTTGGACTTCTCCAGACGATGGATCGCATTCGACAGGTGTCTTGAGGGATTTAAGTTGAAAGAAAAAAGACAAAAAGATTTTCTTTTGGTAGGTAGTGTAATAATTCCGCCTTGATTTTTCTTTGTGCCGCGGTTTTTTTTCCAAGGGTATTGTTTGAACCGGGTGTAGGTTGTTTTATTTTTTTTAGGTGTAGGGGCCAATGTGCTGTGATTGGAATTGGAGTAATATCTCTTGACTTTGTTATGCCTTGAATAGCGAGTACTTTTGTTGTGACGCTAAGGCTCAGTTTTTTACTCTTGTATAAGTACCTTAAAAAGTATGATCTTAACTTTTATTAACTGCTTTGATTGGAGTGTCACGATGAAACAAATCCTGAGTGAATTATGTGCCATGTCTGTGTGAGGTTTTGTCGGTATTCTGTGCATCGCATGTGATGTCTAGAACTTGCCCTGTGTGTGTGCGAAGAGAAATAGTAGTATTATTCAATCTAGGAAGTGATATATGCATTTCTTTGTTAAGCCAGATATATAAGTTTACCCACCTAAATGTATGTATCGTAGTTAACCCCGTTGAGCCTCTAATCCTGTTTCTTTGGGAACCACATTACAAGCCTTACCTATCTGTTTGAATTAACCATCTATTTGAACCTTTTCACCACTCATGAGCACTTAAATTGTTATGAACTTTGTAAAAGTTAAAGTTGGTGTGGTTGGTTTGGATTTTGAGTGGAACTAATAAAATAAGGAGAAATATGCACTGTTTTGAAAATAATAAAAGCCACTTGAATTGAAAAAGAAAGAAAGGAAATATATAGTTGTATTGCTGTGAAAAATAGTCTTTGATAGTGGCGACTCTTGTTGTAATTGTACTTACAGAAATATGGAGTTAATATACATTGATATGAAAGGTGGAGTTATTGTTTGACATAAGTGCGGGGTTTAAATGTTAAAGTGTATGTACTAAAGTGCTTAGGGAGGTATAGTCATTCTTATGTCCAAATGTATCCTACCCGACCCACGGCCTACATTACAACCAATTAAAGTCCTACTTGATCCTAGACAGAATGACCTAGATTAGTAGAGTAGTACACTACATGAAAGCCTATGGTTCATCTTTCGTGCCATATGAATGTTATTTCTGAGAGTGAGTGAATTCTTTCTATCTTGAGTTCCTAATCGTGCTTAAATTTTATTGTGTGTGGAACTACTCTCTTTTGTTGTATGAGGGCACTTGATTCATGAAGGAAAGGAAATGTCATTAACCTCTATGTTAGAGTAAGTGAGTGAGTTGTGAATAATGCATGGTACTTGTGAGTCAAATCTTGAGGTGAAGATGTTACACCCTTGTGCTTAGTCTATTTTAAAGATTCTTGGTATGATGAGTTAGGAGAATTGTTTTAAAAGGCCGTGTCTATATAAAGTGTAGTTTGATTGCTCGAGGACGAACAATGTTTAAGTGTGGGGTATTGATGTGTGGCTATAATTCATGGTTTAGCACATTATTCGCCTTGCATTTTATACGCTTTAATGATAAATTTCACTTTATTGGCGCGTAATGAAGTCCATTTTACGTGTAGGTGAATTGGAGACGAAAGTAGAGAAAAAATGGATACTTAAAAATCAAAAGCGTGCTGAGGAGCAGTTGAAAAGAAGAAGCCGGCTAAGTCAGGCCTTATACCTGGCGAGGCCAGGCTTGAAGCTGGCTAGAGACTTGGCGAGGCGAGCTAAAACGCTAGCTTGACTGGGCCTTATACCTGGCGACGCCAGGCCTGGAGTGAGGTCCACCAGGTGTTAGGCCTCACGAGGCCAGGTCTTGGCATGCACAGTCCGAGTTTTGTTGACTTATTTCGTCTCCTGGTTTGACTAAGACTTGTCCTACATGTTTAGGTCTTTTCCTACACATATAAATAGACCTAAAAACTCCACTTTTGGAGAGTTTTGCGACCGGATGCAAGAATTCACGTGGGGGAACGCACACCACGTTTGGAGGAGGCTTCTAACTAGTTTTTCGTCTCTCCTCTTCCTTTAATTTCATAGTTTCTTTGTTCTAGAGTTTTGGGTTCTACATGAACGTTGTAGTTTGATGCTTGAATTGTTCTTATTATTTTATTATAATGGTTATTTATTCAATCTTGAAATTAATTATTTGATTGCTTGATCACCAATTGAATACTATCTACGAATCTAGGATTGAACTCGGAAGAGGGAATTCTAGATTGCATATAACATTGAGTAGAGCAAGATCTTAACTCTAGGGGATGGGGGGGGGGGGAGGATTTGCGGTTAGGATATGAATATACCTAATCGCCTTGCTTGGTTACTATACAGGAATTATTAATGCGTTCTTGTTAATTCTAATTCCATAGGATTATAGACATTAGATTAGCTTGAATATATGAGTAGTCTTTCGGAGAAATCTACGAGTAATATTAACCATGTCAACAATAAACTAGATAAATTAATTAGACGATTTAAGTGGAAAACTCAACGGGATTGTTAGCTAACCCATAACTCTAGAATATTAACTCAGATTGAATTCGTCTTTAAGCTTGTCGTTGTTTTCTTTAATCTCTTAATTTGTTACTCTAAATTAGTTTTAGTTAAATATTCATACTTTTAAAAGTCTCTTGAATAGATTAGTTGTCTTATTTTAATTTAGTAAATAGTTAATCACAATTCCATGTGGGTATGATATCTGGAGTTACATCCTATGTTACTTGTTGACCGCGTATACTTTCGTGTGTGTTTGGGAGCAACATAAATTCTATTATTATATTAAAATACCAAATTGTAGTTGGATACTGACCCTCGTGAAAAGATGATAAGAACGCCGCAAAAATTACCTCAACCGAAGCTCTATAACTCAAGATATGCTCAATATACGAAAGAACGCAGTCTGATTTTTTTATACATAGGGATTTTCGCTTTTGCGACAAAAACTCCACACCTGCGCTTTTTTAGCTGTCATTTTCGTTTTTGCGGATCATTTTTCGCACATATGGGGTCGCAGATGCGGACCCAACTTCGCATCTGCGAAGCACCAACACCAGCTCTCTTCTCCGAAACTAAAATGAGCATAACTCCCTCAAACGATGTCCAAATTCGATGATTCTTTTTGTCTATGGCTCCGTAATTAAGATACAAATCTAGGGCTTCAATCAAACAGAAATTAGAGCTCATTTGCTTAATATGGTACCATTTATGCTTGAAGAAACGACATCGAAACATTAAAAACGAACGCAACATAACCCAAACCTATCCGAAACTCACCTGAGCTCCTCGGGACCCCGTCCAAACATACCAACAAGTGCCATAACATAACACAGACTTAATCAAGGCCTCAAAACACACATAACAACATCGATACGACGAATCGCACCTCAAATCATACTTAAATGAACTTTGAACTTTTAATTCATAACTCGTGCCAACACATATCAATCATCCCGGAATGAACCCAAATTTTGCACACAAGTTCCAAATGACATGACGAAGCTATTCCAATTCCCGGAACCACTATCCTAATCCGATATCCTTAAAGTCAACTTCCGGTCAAACTTATGAACTTTTCAAAACTTTAAATTTCTAACTTTTTGCCAACTTGTGCCGAAACCTTCTAGAAACATCCAAATGCAAATCCGGGAATACGCTCGAGTCCAAAATCACTATCCGGACCTAACGAAACCTTCAAAAATCTGTTCCGGGGTCAAATTCACAAAAAGTAAAACTTGGTCAACACTTTCAACTTAAAGCTTCAACAATCAAATTCATTCTTCCAAATCGATTACGAATAACCTGAATACCAAAACAGACGATTCACATAAGTCATAATACATCCTACGGAGCTACTCATGCCCGTAAACTACCGAGCGAAGTGCAAATGCTCAAAACGACTGGTCAGGTCGTTACATTCTCCCCAACTTAAACATACGCTCGTCCTCGAACGTGCCATGAGTTGTTCCCAAAACCTCCAAACCTTCGTATAACCTTACCATGCACATACTCGGGAGTGATCCCACATCACCCTATCCCATATAGGTCTGATAACGCATCATAACCGAAATTTCTCAATTCAACCTAGCCCAAAGCCTTAGGACCCAGTTCTAACATCCAGAATTGTTTATAAGACCCGAATCCCGCAACCTACACACTGTATAAGTCTGAACAAGCTGTACCAAACCGCAACCATAACCCAAGCTACAATCACAAGATATACCACATAACTCAAATACCGATAGAAAAATCTCCGATCATAGTAACTACTCAGAACAACCCAATCCCTGTAATAAACCTCATACCTAACAAAACCCCATTCTAAAACCTTCATAAACCGCCGATAATGAAATAACACCCAGAAATTCATAATCATTCATCAAATCAACAAGACGTGGATCTCCCTCTCCTTCAACAAGAACTATAGCCAATTCCTAAGCCGACTTCCGATATTATCTTTTCAAATATACCGCAATCAAATCCGATAGCACCCATCCTAGATCCGACGATTTCATCTTATCGAATACCAACTACTCTACTGATATGCAACACCAATACTACCCAGATCCATGAACTGTGCAATCCATGCACCAATAAGCAACAATCCAAATGTACTCAATAGCGAAAATGACTCAATCAAGAGAACCGTCCCGCAAGCTTAACGGGTACCACCACCATGTAATGCTAGGAACCCATCACACACCGTAGAGCCATCACCCGACTCTAACACAAAGGTTCATACCTCAACATAACTCCGCTACAATGCACGACTCCATCCAAATGCTGGTCCATATCATATACCTCAAGACACCCTGCTCAAAATCAATAACCATGCGAAATTCGACATCAAGTACCCAAAGTGCATTACCATAACCATGGAGAATCATATGACACAATGCCAAACAAAACCCGAAAGAACATAACCAATATGCCTTAATCATGCAATACCCAATTACTCATCTCGCTCAAGTTCTGCTATAAAACAACAATAGAACTGCACCATGTGTGCCTAAAACCAAAAAATCACAACTCCTCGTAGCATAGAAGAGTAACTCACAGAAAATTTCAGAACACGAATAAGTTTAGCAACAACTGAATGGGACATCTCTCAACAATCGCATGATGGAGCCAACCAATCCAACTCAGTGTAGAATATACAATCTAATTGGGCCTACCAATGGACCCCCAAATCAACTCCGGGAATCCACAAATAGATAAATAAACCTCCGAAAGCCCACAATGAGTGAATCATAACACATACTATCATCTGGCTAACTTCGTCCATGACTTCACAGTCCACAACCATGAAACAATCCGCTCATGAGAACTCCTAGTCTCCAAATCCATAGAACACACAAATTATGATATCTGATCCCAACTCTACCGCCATAATGTATAACACATCTCTCATACACGATCATCCCCCGAGAAATGCTTCTAAAATTCTTCTGTGCCATATAAAATTTGAATATCAGCAGTTGATCAACCAGGAGAGTGCCGCAATACCAGTGAAGTATCCATAAATCAAACACAATGCCCCCATCTAAAATGTATTCTCTCATCAAGCCATACCAAATAGTAATATCATTACCTAGTCATTTGAAACCGTTCATGCTGCCTACAAATTTCATGACCTTCCCTTCAAAACCGAACTATGATCTCGCTCACGTAAATCTCAATCCCACACAACACATTGCATATACCATGTCATCGTATGAAAAAAATATGAGAACTTCATAGTCCACTCTGAGTCACAAGCAGATACATACTCAATTAGCCAAGGACCTTCCATTTGATTTCACCCAGGAGAAATTCACTATACACCACATGCTCCTAAAGCCAGTAGGAAATATACCCCTTGAACCTCCGTAAAAACCATCGAGAACTCTTCGAAACCCATTTGCATATAACCAAGCTATCAGAACCGAATCTCTCTAACTCAACCCAGCCACGCAGGTCGCCAAAACCCAAGAGCATTGCCACGAAACACCTGTAGATACTAGCCATGCCATAAGCACCCAAAGAACCGATCATACCCATCATTGTGCTGATCCAACCTATTACTAAGCTGTCATATTTTTCCAAGTCCTTTCCAAATTGCCTTCGAATTGATACTTCTCCTTGCTACGACAACACGATCCCTAACCAAAATTCACCACACAAGAGACCCTAGTATAAAACCATAATGCCCTAAGGCCCATACGCTGACTTCCCTCTTAAGCACCCCGAAGAACCACAACCGAGACACCCACTCTAAAGAGACCTTATGTGAACCTAAAATTATTTCCTTCACCTTATTGATACTAAAATTCATAATCCCCAATGATATAAAAATGCCACAAGTCTCGACACCGTCCAATGTAACTCTCAGTTTCTAGCTATATACAAATCTTGAAAATTCCAAATCGCTACATTTAAATCTTGAATCCATTATAACCATTCTCAAGAGTCATCCACTCTTCTCAAATCTCAATTAAACCGACCAAACAGACCGAACGACCTATTCCCCATTAGCATACTAATACCGAAGGGAGTAACCCACACTCCTAAGCAATCGAGCAAATTCCTACTCTATGCACACTACATCCTTCACGACTAACCACTCAATCGTTCCATGATTCCTATATACCCATAGGGTGTAATACAACCCGTATCCAGAAATTCCCTTACTCGAGTCATCCTCAATCTCAACCCCTACAGTCATAATTGATCCACAAGTATACCTCAAACCGAAACTAATAGAACACATAATCGTGCAATCAACTGGTCGATAGCAGACTCCCCCACTTGGCTCAAAGCCATAGATCAAAACACACAATAACTCACAATGTCCATACTCTCTTACTGCCATTATACCGCAGTGAGATTCAACTAAATCCTTCCTAAGCTCCTGTAACGCAAACTATCTAATACTTCAAATTAGCTACAAATATCGCATTCACCCTTGTAATAGTCAAGCCAACTTCCACAAGCGATCCAAACTTAAATTGCAACATATATCATTCACTGGTAAACGAACTCTCCACAAAACATCACAGGGACCACACAACCTCAGGACACCTCACAGAGGTAACCCACCTGGTTAGCCTCAATCTAACATTTCTTCATACTCTTTCACAACCACAACTACTACGCAATCGATTAATCTTCCTGAGTCTGATCTTAACAATAAGACAAGAGAACCTAAGTCATCCCGGCATTAAGCAACAGGAAAGATCCTTCAATACACTTATAACTCGGAACCATACGTCGTATCAAGACAGAAACCAAACACCCAATAGTCCTTGCTACATCTCAAGTAAGATCTTCTAGCCCATTCGAACAATCTGAACACATCTTGCAGCCACATCATACTCACCACATAGTCATCCAAACTCAAATTTCACTAACAGGGACACCACCAGACATATAAGTCCCAAAATCATGTGGTCACACAACCGAAATCTCCATGCTCAAGTTACCGTCAAAACCCGGCCTCAAGTCCTCCAGACTGGCCCATCTTCAGCATGCCAAAATCACATCTCACACCTTAACCATGGAATCACAAGCCGTCATTGCACAGCTGCTAGCAAGCGCTCACATGCGCATACGAATGCGTGAAAGGAATTCAAAGAGTTGCGCTTCAAGCTGAATCAATGATGCACGATAAGGAAAGAAAGATGGGAAGTATATCCTAAATGTCCTATAATATCTCGAAGATAGATATGGACGTCATCATACCGATCCGCAAGACTCTACTAGACACTTGCTCATGACTTGTAGAACCTATGAACCTAGAGCTCTAATACCACCTTGTCATGACCCCAAATTCACTAGTCGTGATGGAACCTAACCCAACCCGCTAGGTAAGCCAACTAGTAACTATCCAATTCTAATGATATTAACAAGATAATTAAATAAAAGTACTTTATTGAATCTTATACATTTTCCAAGGACTGGTAGTACAAATCATGAGCTTCTAGAAATAGAGTTCACAAAGCTGAAATGAAATAAATACATCATCTGTTTGAAAAGTACATAAATAGAGTTTTATAGATCTAGAGCAACCATGAACAAGAGGCAGCGACAACCGGGACGCAGGCACATCTTCAATCCAGCTCCAATCGAATAAGAAACATCAACAGCCAACATCTGCACGTAAGGTGCAGAAGTGTAGTATGAGTACAACCGACCCCGTGTACTCAGTAAGTAACAAACCTAACCTTAGGTTGAAATTAGTGTTGAGCTATCACAAGGTCGGGTCCAATACCGATATTCCACAACAGTTCATAACAGTATAGTACAAGTAATAAAAGAGGTATCTCGGGAATAAAATGCTCAGCTCGTTCACAGTTCCAGAAAATAGGCATGCCTTTCAAGTATCTCAGTGAAAACCCAAACCTTTTACCGAAAATGCCAAAAATACGAGTAAGTTTGAAAATTGTGATTTTTCCCAAAAGTTCTTCCAACAATAACTAATGTTTCATTTTCAGATAGTATGATGAAAGTACGTATATATGCCTACATATCAAGATACAAGTAAAATCATAAATGTCCCAAAACTAGGTAGTAGGAAGGAAATGCATCTCTATGCAAGTATCTCAAGTACGCATGACAAACATAATGCATCTCGATGATGAGCTCATGTACTCACACTCTTAGTGTATTCAATCTCACTGTCGCACACTTTTCACTCATCATGCTCAACCACTCAGTACTATATATGGCCCATACCCAGGGAAGATCCATCCCGGAATATATAGATCACTTACCATCAGTCACTCAGTACCGAGGAAGGCCAATCCGGACCCATGGAGAAGATCCATCTCCAAGTATTAAATACTTCGGAAAAGATCCATCTCCAGGGAAGATCCATCCCTCAATACAATCAACCACGCTCACTAGGGGTGTACAGACTCCGGAGGGGCTCCTACAGCCCAAGCGCTATAATCCGCACGGACAACTCACGTGCAATAATATCAATATCTAGATCCGCACGGACAACTCACGTGATGCACGGACAACTCGCGTGCTATAGTATCAATATCCTCACAAACAGGCCCCTGGCCTCACTCAATCATCAATCTCTCCAGTCCCACTCACGGGCTCACAATGTCATGAAACTAGCCCGACAACAATAATATGATGTATTAATAAATAACAACTGAGACTGAGATATGATATGAATGCATGAATATAACTAAGTACTAAATATCAATGGAATCAGTGAAATGAAAGCATGGAACGACCACTATGGGTCCCAACAGTATCGACATAAATCCTAAACATAATATCTAGCATGATTGACAGCTCACTTACTTTATCACATGATGGTAACACAGTTATCAACAAAGTAGGACCACTATACAGGGTCATAGAAGCAACAGAGTTCCAATTCACATGGTGCACGCCCACACTCCCGTCATCTAGCATGTACATCACCTCAATACCGATCACATAGCATGTATTATGGGGTTTCATACCCTCAACACTAAGTTTAGAAGAGTTACTTACCTTGAACAAGCCAATTCCAATACCGAGCAAGCCAAGCGATGCTCCAAAAATGCCATCTCGCGCGTTCTAACCTCCTAACGGCTCCAAACTAACCAAAAACAACTCAAATACATCAAACAATGCTAAAGGAACCAGTCCTGATGGTAAAAGATCAATTCTTGAATCAAAAACCGAAAATCGGCCAAAAAATCAAATCCGGGGCCGCACCTCAAAATCCGATGAAACTCACAAAATCTGAAAACCTACTCAATTACGAGTCCAACCATACTAATTTCATCCAATTCCAACTCTGAATTGATGTTTAAAACTCAATTATTCACGTTAGAAAAGTTTTTGATAAAACTCCCAATTCTCCAATCAAAATATGGATAAATTCAAAAATGAACTTCTGTGATCATATTAAAATATAAAAATGTAGTTGTATTAATTAAAAAATAAACTTCTGTGATCATACTAAAATATAAAAATTATAGTTGGATACTGAAACCCATGAAAAGACGAGAAGAACTCCGCAAAAATCACCTCAATCGGAGCTCTAGAACTCAAGATAAGCTCAAAATACCAAAAGAACGCAGTCTGTTTTTTTATACATAGGGATTTTTGCTTTTGCGACAAAAACTCCGCACCTGCGCTTTTCCAGTTGTCATTTCTGCTTTTGCGGATCATTTGTCACACCTGCGGGGTCGCAAATTCGGACCCAGCTTCGCATCTGCGAAGCACCAGCACCAACTCTCTTCTTCGACACTAAAATGAGCATAACTCCCTCATACGATGTCCAAATTCGATGACTCTTTTTGCTATGGCTTTGTAATTATGATACGGATCTAATGCTTCAATAAAACAGAAATTAGAGCTCATTTTATTAATTTGGCACGATTTATGCTTGAAGAAACGATGTCGAAACATAAAAAAACGAGCGCAACACAACCCAAACTTATCTGAAACTCACCCGAGCCCCTTTGGACTCCGTCCAAACATACCAACAAGTCCCCATAACATAACATAGACTTAATAGAGTCCTCAAAACACACATAACAATATCGAAATAACGAATCACACCTCAAATCATACTTAAATGATCTTTGAACTTTCAATTCCATAACTCATGCCGACACATATCAAATCATCCCAGAATGAAACCCAAATTTTGTACATAAGTCCCAAATGACATGAAGAAGCTATTCTAATTCCCAGAACCACAATCCGAATCCGATATCTTCAAATTCAACTTCCGGTCAAACTTCTGAACTTTCCAAACCTTCAAATTTCTAATTTTTTGCCAACTTGTGTCGAAACCTTCTAGAAATATCCAAATGCAAATCCGGGCAAACGCTCGAGTCCAAAATCACCATTCGGACCTAATAGAACCATCAAAACTCCGTTCTGGGATCAAATTCACAAAAAGTCAAACTTGGTCAACTCTTTCAACTTAAAGCTTCAACAATAAAATTCATTCTTCCGAACCGATTCCGAATAACCTGAACACCAAAACTGATGATTCACATAAGTCATAATATAGCATACAAAGCTACTCATGCCCGTAAACTACCGAGCGAAGTGAAAATTCTCAATATGACCGATCGAGACGTTACAACACTACATGTATATCCAGAACCCCCTCGTTATCTTACGTGCGACTCTAATTGCATACAACTCACACAAGGACTCCTAAATCCATCATGATCCCTTTCTTCCATCTCTCTTCTCCAATCCTCCATCAAACTTGCGTTTCTCGGTGCTATAAAATAGGGGTCTTCCCTTTGGCTATCGTATGTATCGACTTGCCTTCGTTCTGAACCAAGGCATTTGGCGGATGCATGGGGGTAGAAATTCGACGACTACATAAGATAAAAGACTATTCTTACAAGATAGAAAGTATCACATTATGATATTTTTCCTTGTTATGCAGGATCTTTGCTTTGATACATCCAATCAAAGATGAAGAGTTACATTAAAGTTACCATTGAAACAACAATGGTACATCTTCCATCACCAGAAGTATCATAATGTCACATGTTTCAGACATGCTTGGACCTCTAATATTCTGTACATAGTATGGTTGCCATCAATTTTATAGACAATGGAGCAGAGATTGATTTACAAGCAATTTTATTTGATAGTGTATTCAATCATGTACAATACTTCAACCTTCTTTTCAACGAAGAAGCATATGATCTAGATTTATAAAATCTTATGGCCGATCAAAGTGGATGAAGCATGACTATTTCATCCCTATATCTAGATACAATTCAAGAAACTGGAATTTCTTCTCCTTCACAAAAAGAGATGTTGCTATTCTTAGGTGTATTATGAGTTAAAAGTCGAGGAGAGGATTATTATCCCTCTTTTTTCTCTTAAACAAATGGTAGGTTGAGAAGATGATTAAAATAGCCAACTTAGAGTGCATTGAGTTAGAAGGAAGTTCTAATTTTCAGCTTCAGTGTCTGCACAACATGAAGGTTTATTTCCTGCATTCAATCCTTTTACATGCTCAACTGAACAAATCAAGAACCTCCGCAAATATTGAAAAACTCTCTGAAGTAAAGTCATCGAATACCATATTATGTTAAGTTCCTGGAATACTCCATCTCATAAATATCCTTTCTTCTTCGCGCCCTTCAAACTTAACCCTTGGTATTTTCAATAATACATCTTTTGATTGATATTTAGATTCAGTGTCTTTCACAATCCAAAATCTAACTAGTCGTGATGACACCTAACATAATCCGCTAGGCAAGCCAATTAACAATAAACCATAATATAATGATAATGATAAGAGTCAAAAAATAAAATGATTGAATTTTATACAACGTTCCTAGGACTGGTAGTACAAATCATGAGCTTCTAAGACTTAGAGTTTACAAAGCGAGTATGAAACAAATACATCATCTGTTCGAAACGTACATAAACAGATTTTTAAATTTAAAGCTACCAAGAACAAGAAGCAGCTATAACTGGAGCGCATGTACATCTTCAATTCCAGCTCCCCCCCCCCACACAGCCACATCAACTCCAAAATCTGCACTCAAGGTGCAGAAGTGTAGTATGAGTACAACCGACCCCATGTACTCAATAAGTAACAAACCTAACCTTAAGTTGAAATTAGTGACAAGCTTGGACAACGGTCAGAATCCAACACAAATAGCCAAGAACAATTTCTAACGATATAAAAAAAAGCAACATGAGTAATAACTCAAGATATGATGCTCGGCTCGTTCACAGTTACAGAAAAATAGGCATGCTTTTCAGTTATAACAGTAAAACCTAAATCTTTCACTGAAATTAACAAATATGAGTATATTAGAAAACTGTGATTTTTTCCCATTAACTTTCAACAACAGATAAAATTTTTCATTATCAGATAGCTTGAGGAAAGTACATCTCTGTGCCTACATGTCAATGTGCATGTGAAGTCATGAATGTCACAGTATCATACAACATGAGAAAATGCATCTCTATGCCTACATGCCAAGTATGCATGTCAAATGTAATGCACGACAATGATAAACTCATGTGCTTAGCTCTCGGAGTAGTCAACCTCACTCAGCATGCTCAATCACTCAGCACTCGCACTCAGTAGGTACCTGCGGTCACTACTGGTATGTCACACTTCGGAAGGTCAGATCCTGCCCAAGCGCTAATAAAACCTTCTACGGCGCGCAACCCAATTCCATCATGAATCAATAATACGTGTTGTGGCGTGCAGCCCGATCCCATCATGAATCAATAAAACCCGTTGCAGTGTACAACCCGATCCTATCATGAATCGGTAAAACTTGCTGCGGCGTGCAGCCCGACCCCATTAATATCACTCACATTCAGTCCCTCGGCTTCAGCTTCAATATCTCCAGTCTCTCGGGTTCACAAACCTCATGTCAATCAGCCCAAACAATGATAACATGATGTGACAACAATGATAACAGAGACTGAGATATGATATTCAAATGAATGAACATGCATGAGTATGTAATTGCAATTTAAGCAAATAACTCAACAGCAAAAATGACCTCAGTCGGTCCCAACAGAATAAGTATATAGCTGAAACATGATTTCTAACATGAATCAATCCTCAATTACTCTAGCATGCAGGAATTTCAAGGATAAAAATAATATTAGATAACTACATCGTACCACATAATCAACCGAGTCATAATTCACATGGTGAACGTCCACACGCCCATCACCTAGCATGTGCGTCTCCTCAACACCAAACACATAACACGTATAATTAGGGGTTCATACCCTCAACACCATGTTTAGAAGTGTTACTTAACTCGAGCAAGCCGAACCCAATACCAAGTAAGTCAAACAATACTCTAGAAATGCCATCCCGTGCGTACCGACCTTCGAACAACTTGAAACTAGCCAAAAGTAAATCAAGAACATTAAATAATGCCAAAGGAAACAAACCCAACCTATAAAGGTCAAATCTTTAATCAAAAGCCCAAAGTTAACCAAAACGTCAAACTTGGGCCCGCACCTCAGTACCCAAAAAAACTTATAAAATCTGACAACCCATTCAATTACGAGTCCAACAATACTAGTTTCACTCAAATCCGACTCCGAATCGATGTTCCAAACTCAAAAATTCACTATATGAAATTTTAGACCAAAACCCCCAATTTCTCTTTTGAAATCATCACCCAAATACCAAAAACGAGGATAGATTCATGAGATATAATCAAAATCGAGTAGAGAACACTTACCCCAATCCATGTGGTGAAAATCACAGAAAAAATTGACTCAATCTGAGCTCCATTGCTCCAAATATATTAAAATAAACTCAAAATCCCGAAATTTGGTGTTTTAATGCACTGCCATGGGTCCCTCTTCGCGATTTCCGTCCCTAACATCGCGATTGCTATTTAAAAAATATTCCAGCTCAAGTTTCACCCTTCGAGATCGCGAACACTTCCCCGCGATCGTGATGAACAAACTCCAACAAGCTTGCCCAACTCTTCCAAACATCCTCTAGTATAATAGCTATAACGTTTTGTAGAAAACTCCAAATGACAAATGGTTTAATTTTCTGAAAACTAGACACCAATTGCTACAACTTTTGATTTTTGATCATCTCCAAATATGTCACGATCCCAAATCCTAAACCGTATGTGATGACGCCTATCGTGAAACTAGGGCTAGTTAATAATCACATGATTACAATTTCTTTCTAAAATCCCAACCATTTTCAACATTTCATAAAGTATACAGAATTTCTGAATTCATTAGGCAAAATAAATAGCTAAATAGTCTAAACCATTCCCAAAATCCGGAGTCAACATGTCATGAGAATCTAAGAAATATACCAACAAGTCTACTATTATAATACAAAACCTCCGAATGAATAGCTAGGTACAATAAAAGAAGGGAAAACAGAGATGTTGCGGACGCTGAAAAACTACCTCTATATCCCGAACTCCGGCTCCGCACGGAATAGATGGCTAACGCTCGGTATCTGCACCTGAATCTGCACACGGGGGTGCAGAGAGTAATGTGAGTATGCCAACTCAGTAGTAATGAGAATAAATCAAGTCTAAGAGGCAAGAAACACATAAAAAAAATCAATATCATCAATTCACAATAAGCACAACCTTTTCTTCCCAACAGTATATACATAGATATGTGAAATCATCATGCCTTAAAACCAACTTTAGAAAAATCCTTTGAAAAATATGTTTTCCAACAATTTCAGAGGTAAAAATAACCGAAGGATTTAGTGTTAAAACGAAATAAATCATAAGTAGCCCCTCGGGCAAAAAAATGAATCATAAATCGCCCCTCTGGCAGAACATCACTCAGCACCTCACAGCCACTCAGTATCAGCCCCTCGGGCAACCTCACTGTCACTCATGCCTCCCAATCACTCATCACTCGGCACTCAGCACTCAGTAGGTACCTGAGATCACAGGGGGTGTGTACACCCAATCACTCATCACTCGGCACTCAGCACTCAGAAGGTACCTGAGATCACCGGGGGTATGTACAGACTCCGGAGGGGATCCTTCAGCCCAAGCGCTAATATCAAGCCACCTCGTGACGTATCATATCCTCACAAATCGGGACATCGTCCTCACTCAGTCAGAACCTCTCAAAAGCCCCTCGGGCGTATCAGTAAAACGGGGTACTCGACCCAAAATATCATTTTTAAATCTCAACATAGTGTAAATCAGGCTGAGTTTCGAAAACAGTTAAGCACAATGTGACTGAGTGTAAATCATAAATAAACAGTGAGGAAATAGCAGTAAAAATCCCCCAAGGGGTCTAAACAAGTCGGCACGAGGCCCCAACATGGCTTATAGACCAAATATAGCAATAGTCTTTAGAACACAATTTAACATATGATTTAGAGTAAAATACGCAACTCAATAGTTGCCGCGGAGAGGACCAAGTCCAATCCAAAAATCAGTGCGCGCCACATACTCGTCATCCGACATGTGCGCCATTCCAAAAATAGTGAAAAATATGAAGTCCGGGGTTTCATACCCTCAGGATAAGATTTATAACCATTACTTAACTCTACCGGGCCACAATATTAGTCCGTGATGCTCTTGTCCCTAAAATTGGCTCTCGATTGCTCCGAATCTAACCAAAACCAGATTAACATCGTCAATATACGCTAAAAGAACACAACCCAATCAAAAATTATCAATTTATACAAAAATCTCGAAATTCGGCCAAACCCGAGCCCCGGGCCCACGTCTCAGAATTCGATAAAATTTACATCACTAGAATCCTCTTCCTTCCACGATTCTAACATACCAAGAACACTAAAATCGAACCACAATTTCCCACTCAAATCCTCAAAAGAAAATTCCAAATTCCATGCACCTTTCTTCCCCAAATTTGGGTTAATTTCAACAATTTTCCGATTTAATTACTTAGAAAACGACATAGAAACGAGTTATGAAGTTGAAAACCTTACCTCCAAGTGATTCCCTTCGATTTCCTCTTCGTCCCCTCTCAAGAGAGCTCCCAACTCGTTCAATAATGGAGGAAAATGAGCTAATCTCGCACAAATGGCCTTTAAAACATTCAACCCAGCAATTAATTTTTCTCAGTGCGATCGCATTTCCAGGGATGCGTTCGCGATGCACAGACCATTCCACTCTATGCGTTCGCGTATGAACACACGCGTTCGCATAGCTTAAGCACTCACCCCCCTCACGCGCCTCAGAACACCCTATGTGATCGCGGACCTTACCCACGCGATCGCACTGCACACAGGACCCACTCTTACGCGATCGCAGCCTCCACCCACGCGATCGCACTGCATAAAAACCCATGCTGCTCCAACTAGGCTATGCAATCGCATTCTTACCCACGCGATCGCATAGAAGGACACCATAATAGAACACCAGCAAAATTTGCAACTTCCAACATCCAAACTTGATCCGTTAACCTGTCAAAACATACCCGAGGCCCTCGGGACCTCAACCAAACACGCCACCACCACCCATAACCTTATTCAAACTTAGTCAAGCCTTCGAAATACCAAAAACAATGCAAAAACACCAAAATTACATCAAATTCAAGCCTCTGAACTTTGAAACTTCTAAATTTCGCCAATAATGTCGAAACCAACCAAAACACCTCTGATTGACCTGAAATTTTTCACACATATCCAAAATGACATTACGAACCTGCTCCAACTTCCGGAATTCCATTCCGACCCCGATAGCCTATTTTTCACTGCCGACTGGAGATCGCCAAAAACTAACTTTCGCCAATTCAAGCCTAATTCTACACCGGATATCGAAACTTCATTCCGAACACACTCCTAAGTCCCAAATCACCTAACGAAGCTATCCGAGCCA
>ML319269.1:0-26779 GCA_005239505.1 Nicotiana paniculata
CCATAATTGTTGCACCTGATTGGTCAGTACCATTTAAACTTATGTGTGATGCAAGTGACCATGGAATTGGGGAAGTGCTAGGCCAAAAGAAAGACAAGGTGTTTTATTCCATCTACTATGCGAGTAAGACCATTGACGATGCACAACAGAATTACACCACCACTAAAAAGGAGCTATTAGATGTAGTGTGGGCCTTTGAAAAATTCCGGGCATACTTGGTGGGAACAAAAGTTATAGTCCACACAGATCACGCAGCAATCAGGTATTTATTTACAAAGAAAGAATCTAAAGCTAGATTNATCTGGTGAGTGGGGTACTTCCTCTGGAAATAGAATCTGAAGCAAGAAAGAGGTTCTTACACGATGTGAAGTATTACTACTAGGATGATCCCTACCTGTACAAAGAATGTGGTGATTAGTTAATGAGGAAATGTATTCCTGATAAAGAAGTGGAATTTGTGCTGTATGATTGTCATGCATCACCATATGGGGGCCATCATGGTGGCGATAGAACAGCGGCGAAAGTGCTACAATCTGGTTTCTTTTGGCCAACGTTATTCAAAGATTCCCACACATTTGTTAAAAAGTGTGACCAGTGCCAGAGAACAAGAACAATAACAAGAAAGCACGAGATGCCTTTGAATAATATCTTGGAGGTAGAGATTTTTGATGTATGGGGGATAGACTTTATGGGTCCATTCCCATCATCCAGGGGAAATAAATACATTTTGCTGGCAGTTGACTACGTGTCGAAATGGGTGGAGGCAATTGCATTGCCGACGAATGATGCCATGGTTGTCGCTGCGTTTGTGAAGAAGAATATATTCTCCAGATTTGGTACTCCACGTGCCTTGATTAGTGATGAAGGAACCCACTTTTGCAATCGGTTGTTGAATAACCTTTTAGCTAAATATGGGGTCCGTCATCGAGTTGCAACAACATATCACCCTCAAACAAGTGGACACGTAGAGGTATCCAACAGAGAAATTAAGCAAATATTAGAGAAAACGGTGAGTGTGAACAAGAAAGATTGGGATACAAGTTAGATGATGCCTTATGGGAATACAGAACAGCGTACAAAACACCAATTGGGGCATCACCGTACAAGCTGGTCTATGGGAAGGCATGTCACTTTCCCGTAGAGCTTGAACACAAGGCATATTGGGCCATCAAGAAGCTAAACATGAACCTTGAAGCCGCGGGTGAGAAAAGATTGTTGTAGTTGGATGAATTGGATGAGTTCAGGTTGCACTCATACGAAAATTCCAAACTTTACAAAGAAAAGACCAAGATATTGCATGACAAACATATAAAGCCGCGTCATTTTGAGCCAGGCCAACAAGTATTATTATTCAATTCTATGCTGAGACTGTTTCCTGGAAAGCTGAAATCGAGATGGTCAAGCCCGTTTGAGATAGTGAGACTCACCCCATATGGTGCACTTGAGTTACAAGCTATACATGGTGAAAGAAAATTTTTAGTGAACGGACATAGAATCAAACACTATTGGGGTGGTACCATAAATCATGAGAAGACCAAGGTCGTGCTCGCTGATTAGTGAGGCGAGAGTCTGTGTCGTGCCGCGACGTTAAATCAGGCGCTTGTTGGGAGGCAACCCATCCTGTATATCTATTCCGTTTTTAATTAATTTTTTTTTAGTGTCGAGTTTCGTGTTGTTTTTATTTTGTAGAGTAGGGGAAGTCTGAGTACCCAAAAGTTGAAGCTGGGGAGCATGTTTGAGCTTAAGTGTGGGGTCATCTCGACTCTAAAGATTGATAATCATGTCCGGGTTATGCCCGAGAGGGTCTCAGGGAGTATTTCTTACCCTTGTTTTAATGTTTTTCTTTGTGATCATGCATCGAGGACTATGCATAACATAAGTGTGGGGTGGGGAAACTACTTTCTGAAGTGAAGTGTAATTGTATATAATTATTGTGTTAGTTCTAGAAAAATCTCGGACTTTTCCCAACGATGGATCTGTTGGACAATTTTCTTGAGGGATAAAGTCCGATTTAAAAACACCAAAAAGGATTTTTATTTTTTTGGATAGTTAGGTAGTATCCCTTGTTTTTTCTTTAGGCACCGATTCTTTTCCAAGGGTGTAACTTGAACCGGGTACTTTAAAATTATTTTTTTAGAGTATTTAGGAAGAAACAGAGTAACTTAGAAATACCCTATGACATGTTTGATGTCGGCATATTAGGTTATGACATACATTCTGCTTTCCCTTATATCTGGTTTGGCATGTGATGCTTGAGTAAAAATAAATAGCCTATTTGGTGATGCCTTAGCTCAGTTGCTTGACTTATATGCTACATAGTGTAATATTGCTTAATTCTCTCAATTTTGTGTGCTTGCTTGACTTGATAGTTGAATAAAACCGTTGTGATTGAGTCTCGTGCAATGTGTGAGTGAGGTTTAGTGATTTTCTATGCTATCGTGTGTAGTCTAGAACTTGCCTCGTGTGTTAATCGAAGCGAAATTCTAGGTTATGCTAGTCTAGGAGATGACATAGGCATTTTCTTGCTTGATCATGGATGTGCTTGTCACATAAGAATAAAAAAAATTCCATTGCTAGCCCCTTTGAGCTGTTTGACCTTTTATTTGGTACCCACATTACAAGTCATACTCATCTTTTGTTCTTAAATTGAGATTTTTGCACCTTTTCCTCCTAAGGCACTTAGTCGCTAAAATAATTAAGGTGGGATAAAGGGAATTATCTTTGGAGTGGAGCCATGGAAAGGCCGTTGGTGCACTAAGAATTGTATTCAAAAGTCACTATCCATTGAATCTTCATGTATAGAGTGTGTGGAGGAAAGAAAAATAAATAAAATGATAGTAAAAGTATGAACAAAAAGATACACACCTCCAAATTTTTATTAATTTGTGCTAGTGAGAATAGAGAAGTGCTTAATTGAAAAAGGGCTATGTTGAATATGAATTGTGGCAAGAGAATTTGTTGAGAAGAATATGTGTTGATTTGAGAATGTAGTGTATTAAAGTGCTTAGGAGGGTAGCCATTATTCCTAAATACATCCTACCCGTCCTGTACCCTACATTACAACCTTAAAAGTCCTAATTGATCCTAGATTTGGCTAACTTGAATTAGTGGAGATCTAAACTAAGGTCAAGATTATGGTACGACCACGAGATGCATATGAATTCTTTATGAGAGTGAGGGAATTTGTTCAATTGTGTGATGTCCTTAAATCATGTTCAAAGCATATTTGAATGTGTGGACTAGTTATATTCACTCTTTTGTTGTTGGTGAGGGCACATGATCTCATGAACGATTGGTAATATTATAAATTTCATGTTGGGTAGGTGCGTGAATTGAGAGGGCTTAGTGCTTGCAAGTTGACTCTTGAGGTTGGGTGGTTGCAATTAGGTTGTTCGTATGATTGATTAAATTGTTATACTTGGGCATGTTTAAAGAAGGGAAAGAATGTGAAATTTTGTATGTCCATACTTGATTGCCGATATCGATCATAATTAAGGGGTAAGGTGTGTGGTCGAAAAGTAAAATACTCCTTGATAATGAACTTGGTACGTGTTGAAGGGTAGTATATTGTCCCATTGCTCAAGGACGATCAAATTTATAAGTGTGGGGTGTTGATGTATGGCTATAATTTATGGTTTAAAGCATTATGTGCCTTACATTTTATGTGCGTTAGTGATAAAAATACACGTCGTATGTGCATAATGGAGTCTATTTCATGTGTAGGCAAATTGGAGATGGAAGCCAAGCTAAATGGATGCATAAACGTCAAAAATACGCTCAAGAGTCAAAAAGGAGTGAATCGGGCTATATCCGGGCGTTTGAGCTGTAAATCCTGGTCATACCAGGCTATAGCTGGGCGTTTGGGCTATAAAGCCTGGTAGGATCAGGCGTTTGAGGGGGCGTTAGAGCCCTAACGCCAGGCCTGGCCAGGCTTTATCCGGGCGTTTGGGCCATAGCCTGGTCCCTGGTCCGGTCCAATCCGAGTTTTGAAGGCTTTAAGTGTTTCCCGATTTGAATAGAAGTCTCCTACACATTTAGGGTTTGTCCCAAACATATAAATAGACCCAAAAACACAACTTTGAAGGAGGATGCCATTTTTGGAGAGAAGATACACACGGAACCATCAGCAAGCGAAGGATTTCTCAGTTTTCTTCATCTTATTCTAGTATTTTCAGTTTATGCAATACTTATGCAATTGTTTGATTTTAGCATCAGTGGCTAAACACCCATTGTTCTAGGGTTGTGGTTTAGCCATGAATATTTTTATTCGACATTAATTTAACCTTGATTATAGTTCACTCAATATATGGTTGTTTCTTCAATTCTGCGTTTAATTGCTTAATTGTCTGGCCAGCAGTTAGGTTCTATATACTATCTATGTTATGCTTGGGAAGGCCGTATATAGATTAGAGAAGAATTGAAGAGAGCGTGATCTTAACCCTTCAAGGGAGCGGATTTGTGGTTAGGATAGGAATATACCTAGTCACCGTGCTTAATTAAACATCGTAATCTTAGTGCACTCTAATAGATTAATTTCATAGGAATATAGGCGTTAATCTATTGAGAATAGGCGAGTAGTGCTTCGAGAGAAGTCTATGAGAGAAATTATCGATTAATTAGCAACCATGAGTGAATTATATGAAGGGGAGAGTTAATTAGAATGCAATACGAGTGGTGAATTGATCACAACCCTAGAATATTTGTCTATACTGAATACACACAACAATACTCTCGTTACTTGATAATTAGTTCTTTCATAGAATCGTATTATAGAATAGTTACATTCCTGGATTTTATTTTGGCTTGATTTAAATAACAATTAGAGTGATTTTGCAAGTAGTTTACGCAAGACCCTGTGGGTTCGACATTCGATTTAACATTATATTACTTGGTACGACCACGCATACTTGCGTGTGCGTTTGGGATCAACAATTGTCGTCTCCCCAAAAAGGATAAGAAGAAGGGACAGGCCAACATAGTGGAGAAGAATGATGACATTGATGATCTTTGTGCAATGCTTTCGGAATGCAACTTAGTTGGAAATCCGAAGGAGTGGTGGATTGACTCCGGAGCCATTCGACATATTTGTGCTGTCAAAGAAGCATTTGCGACTTACTCTACTGTTTGTCCCGAAGAAGATATTTCCATGGGAAACAATTCAATATCCAAGATTGAAGGTTATGGGAAGATTTTCTTAAAGATGACTTTCGGCAAGGTGTTAACGCTCAACAACGTTCTTCATGTTCCTACTATTAGGAAGAATTTAGTTTCTACTTCTTTACTTGTGAAGAATGGATTCAAATGTGTATTTGTTTCTAATAAAGTTGTTGTGATCAAGAATGAAATGTATGTTGGAAACGGCTACCTCACGGAGGGCCTTTTCAAACTCAATTTAATGGTTGTTGATAGTATGAATAAAATTTCAGCTTCTTCTTATTTGTTGGAGTCAAATGATTTATGGCATATTCGTTTAGGACCTGTCAATTATAAAACCTTGCAGAAGTTAATTAATTTAGAAGTATAGCCTAAATTCGAGTGTAATAAATCAAAATGTCAAATATGTGTTGAATCTAAGTTTATAAAACATACTTATAAGTCTGTTGAAAGGAATTCAAATCATTTAGACTTAATTCATACTGACATTTGCGATATGAAGTCGACACCATCCCGAGGTGGGAAAAAGTATTTTATTACTTTTATTGACGACTGCACTCGATATTGTTATGTTTATTTGCTTAATAGTAAGGATGAAGCATTTAAGCAATACAAGAATGAAGTAGAGAATCAATTAAATAAAAATATCAAAATGATTAGAAGTGATAGAGTTGGAGAATATGAATCTCAGTTTGCAGAAATATGTTCCGAATATGGAATTATCCATCAGACTACTACACCTTACACACCTCAATCCAACGGAATTACGGAAAGAAAAAATCTGACATTAAAGGAAATGAGAAATTCTTTATTAATAAGTTCTGGATTACCGTAGAGTTTGTGGGGGGAAGCTATCCTTACAGCTAACCAAATACTCAACAGAGTACCCCACAGTAAAACACAAACTATTCCATATGAAAAATGGAAAGGAAGAAAACCTAACTTGAAATATTTGAAAGAGTGGGGGTGTCTAGCAAAGTACAAGTTCCTTTACCTAAAAAGGTTAAAATCGGACCAAAAATAGTAGATTACGTTTTCATTGGATATTCTACAAACAGTAAAGCATGTCCATTGTTGGTCCATAAATCCGTTAATCCCGAGATTCATGTTAATACGGTAATGGAATCAGATAATGTTGAATTCTTTGAAAGCATTTATTCGTATAAAACTGAATGCGAGTCGTTAAGTGAATGATCTAAACGACCTCGGGAAGAACCAAAGGAAAATACTCCAAGTGTAGAAGATCCAAGGCATAGCAAACGTCAAAGAACATCTACTTCCTTTGGACCAGATTTTGTGACATTTTTACTTGAAAATGAACCTCAAACTTTTAAAGCAGCTATGTCATCTTCTGATTCAGCATTTTGGAAAGAGGCAGTCAATAATGAGATTCATTCAATTTTGGATAACCATACATGGGAATTGTTTGATCTTCCTCCTGGAAATAAGCCTTTAGGTTCGAAATGGATCTTTAAACAGAAAATGAAAGCTAATGGCACTATTGACAAATATAAGGCAAGACTTGTTGTCAATGGTTATAGACAAAAAGAAGGCCTTAATGTAACGACCCGGTCGGTCTTTACATAGAACCTGAATTATAATTACTGTTATTGCCTTGTCATAGGTTGGTATTATTGTTATTGATGTGTTAGAATTGGTAGGCTTGAAATCGGAATGGTTGTAGTGAGAATTTAGTCACTTAGTCTTTAGAAATAGCCTTATAGTTGGAAAAGTCAATTGAGGGTTTATTATTGGTAAACAACCTCAGAATATGGATTTTATGGTCCGGATAGCTTCGTTAGGTGATTTGGGACTTAGGAGTGTGTTCAGAATATTTTTGTGATGTCTGGTGTAGAATTAGGCTTGAATTGGCGAAAGTTAGTTTTTGGTGATTTCCGGTCGGCAGTAGAAAATAGTCTATCGGGGTCGGAATGGAATTCCGAAAGTTGAAATAGATTCGTAATGTCATTTTGGATATGTCTGCAAAATTTCAGGTCAATCGGAGTTGTTTTGGATAGTTTCGGCATCGTTGGTGGATTTTAAAATTTTCAAAGTCCTTAGGCTTGAATCCGATGTGATTTTGGTGTTTAGATGTTATTTTTGGTATTCCGAGAGTGCAACTAAGTTTGAATGATCATTTATGATGTGCTAGTAAATTTGGTTGGGGTCCTGAGGGTCTTCGGATTTATTTTGGATGATTAACGGGCATTTATTCTGGTGTTAGCACAACAGCATTTTGTGCATCGCGATCGCGAGGTCAGGGACGCGATCGCGTAGGGTGGAGTGAGGCTAGGACTAAATTGCTCAGTGTGATTACAGAGATCGGGCTGCGATCACGTAGCTTTGGGGGTTGTTCATTTGCGATCGCGTGATGTCAGGTCGCGATCACGTAGGGTTGGCAGGCCTGAGTCTGGGGTCACGCCTTGTTCTTCGCGAACGCGGTCGATGGTTCGCGATCGCGTACATTCAGGTAATAAGGAACCGCGATCACGTGGGCTTTGTTGTGATCGCGAAGAGTACATTTGGGCAGCTGAGGATTAGTGAATCGCGATCGCGATGTGGGTCCTGCGATCGCGATGAATAAGGAACTGGGCAGTATATAATTAAACCCTCTGCGACCATTAAACCCTTTTACACCATTTTTGAACGGGAAAAGAGCTTTGAGGCGATTTTGAAGAGAGGAAATCATTGTGCTTCATTGAGGTAAGGATTTTGGACCCTAAAACTCGAATATAGGTGATTAAGGAACATAATATCAGTGTTTAATTCATGAAAATCAATAGAAAAAGATGGGGTTAGAGCTTGAGATTTTGAGACCTTTAGGGATCGATTTGAGAGGTCAAATCAACTCTGATTTTAGCGTTCTTTATATGTACGGACTCGTGAGATGATGAAGAACATTTTGGTATAAAATTTGTTGAGTTCTGAGACGTGGGCCCGGGGGTCGGGTTTTGGCTAAATTCGGGTTTTATGCTAAATTTTGTACTTTTCAATTGAAATTCATTCCTTTAGCATAATTTGATGATAAAGATCTGATCTTTATAGATTTGGAGCGCTCGAAAGTTGATTCGAGAGGCAAGCGGGTTGTAGAGTATCTTTTCGGGCTAGTTTGAGGTAAGTAATGTCTTTAAATCCTGTGTTGAGAGTATGAAACCAAGGACTTTGCATCCTTTTACAGATTTTGGAATGCAAAGATTGGAAATTTGGAAATATATTCCTTTTTAGGCAACTATTGAGTTGCGAACCTGATTTTAAAGCCTATGCTTAATAGTATTGATATATTTTGATATAATTTGGGCTGCAAGCCATGTTTGGGGCCTAGTGCCGATCTGTTTACCCCTTGGGGGCTGTTTTTACTATTTTCCTCACTTGATATGTTATGATTTTCACTCAGTCTTTTCTTGATAATTGTTTTGACACTCAGAGTATTTTGATATTATTTCTTGAAAATGAAACATTGTTTTGGTCGAGAACCCGGTATAATGATGGCCCGAGTGGCATGTTGAGAGTGTCTGACTGAGTGAGGCTGTGAGCCAATATCTTGAGGATGTTATGATACGAGAGAGGCCGAGGGCCAATATTGTGAGTGATTTATGCCATGATGTGGCTTGTTATAGCGCTTGGGTTGTAGGAGCCCCTCCGGAGTCTGTACACACCCCCAGTGAGCGCAGATACCTACTAAGTGCGGGTGATGCCCGCGAGGCTGATACTCAGTGACTGTGAGGTTGCCTGCTGGGCTGATACAGAGTGATGGTGAGGTGCTGAGGGAAATTGTTACGAGAAATGATTATGGCCCGAGGGGCAGATTTATGATGATTTGACTGAGTTTTGACTGTGATTCACTTCATTTTTCAAACTGATTTTACTGAGAGTTTTACTAAGATATATTGAAATTATACTTGTTTCAAACGATTTATGGAAATTGGTTTTCGAACTTATGTATTTGATGAATACTTTATGAAGACTTGGTGTTTACTGTTTTTGTGAATTGGTGTATATGTGCTGTGTGTTTCGTATTTCTCAGACTGTGATTTATTTTCATTACTACTCAGTTGGCATACTCATCATTACTCCATGCACCCCTGTGTGCAGATCCAGGTACTGGTTCGGAGCAGTAGTCGTCTGAGTTCGTTATCAGCAGCTTATGGGGTTTCGAGGTAGCTGTACAGCATCCGCAGCTTCCCCGTTTCCCTTCCTTCATTAGTATTAGTATTTATTTCATAGACAATGATTAAGACATTAGAAGAGTTAGTTTTATTTCTTAGATGATCGTGACCATGTTGACTCCAGTCTTGGGAGAGTTGTTTAGAATGTCAGATTATTATTGGGGCATAAAGACTTAAAGAAATTATTTTATGCTTTTTTGTTGCTTGTTATTGATTATTGAAACATTATAATAGAACGGATGGGTAGTTATGTGATGGTTGGCTAGCCTAGTTCCACAATAGTGTCACGACCCCAAATCCTAACCGGCCGTGATGGCACCTATCGTGGAACTAGGCTAGCCGTCTACCGCATTTTTCGCAATTTCTTTTGAAAATCCCATTCAAGTCTCAAGCATTTCATAAAAATATATAGAAATTTAATAATATAATCGGCAAATTTTATATGCAGTACTGCCATCCCCAAAACCCAGAGCCAACATGTCATGAGCATATAGAGAAATAAGACAAAATAAACTATTATAATACAAAACCTTCGAATCAAAGCTAAATACAACAAGAAGGGAAAACAGAGATGCTGCGAACGCTGAACAGCTACCTCTATATCCCACAAATCTGGCTTCGCTGTGATATATATATATACTCCTGAATCTGCACAGAGAGGTGCAGGGAGTAATATGAGTACGCCAACTCAGTAGTAATGGAAATAAATCAAGTCTAAGTAGCAAGGAATCACATAAAAATTAATGTCATCAAGTCACAATATACACATCCTTACTTTCCAAATAGTATACATAGATATACGAAATCATCATGCCTTAGAAATCAACTTCACAAAAGTCCTTAAAACAATGCACATTTTTAACAACTTTAAAACAAGGATTTGGTATGCAAATGAATGTAGTAAAATCATATGTAGCCCATCGGGAAAAACATGTTTCATATTCATCCCCTCGGGCATGCCTCACAATCCCTCAGCATCTCACAATCACTCAGCATCTCACAGCCACTCATGCCTCCCAATCACTCAATCACTCGCACTCGGTGCACTCACTGGGGGTGTGTACAGACTCCGAAGGGGCTCCTTCAGCCCAAGCGCTAATATCACTCAGCAACTCACCATCACTCTTGGCCCTCGGCCACACTCGGTGGAACCACTCGAAAAGCCCCTCAGGCGAAGTAATAGAACGGGGTACTCGACCCGAAAACATCATTTTAATGCTCATGTAGTGTAAATCAGGCTGAGTTTCAAATAAAACAATATGCACAATGATGCTGAGTAAAATTATCAATAGGTAGTGAGGAAAACAGCAGTAAAACGCCCTCAAAGGGGTCTAAACAGATCGGCACGAGGCCCCAAACACGGCTTATAGCCCAAATATTTCACAACCTTTAGAAAATAATTTAACATAAGGTTTGAGTAAATATGAAACTCATTAGTTGCCACGGAGAGGACCTAGTTCAATCCAAAAATCCGTACGCGCCAAAAACTCGTAATCCGACTTGTGCGCCATTCCAAAATCAGTGAGAAAATAATGCAGTCGGGGGTTCCATACCCTCAGGACAAGATTTATGACCATTACTTACCTCTACCGGGCCACAACACTAGTCCGCTATGCTTTTGCCCCTCAAATTGGCTCCTGATTGCTCCGAATCTAGCAAAAACCAGTTAACATCATCAATATATATCAAAGGAACTCAACCCAATCGAAATTTATCAAATTATTCAAGAATCTCGAAATTCGGCCAAACTCGAGCCCCGAGCCCCAGATCCACGTCTCGGAATTGGATAATTTTTACATCCTTAGAATCCTCGTCCTCCCACGATTCTATGCATACCAAGAACACTACAATCGGACCACAATTGCCCACTGAAATCCACAGAAGAAAAATAAATTTTTCATGCACCCTTCTTTCCCAACTTTGGTTCTATTCCAGAAATTTTATGGTTTAATCACTTAGGAATTGACATAAAAACGAGTTAGGAAGTTAAGAACCTTACCTCCAAGTGACTCCCTTCAGTTCCCTCTTCAATCCTCTCAAAGGTGCTCTCAACTCGCCAACAATGGAGAAAAATATGAGTCACTTTCGCACAACAGGTCTTTTAAACATTCTGCCCAGCTAAAATATTTTCTTCACTGCGATCGCAAAGACTGGCACGCGATCGCGAAGAACAAATATGTTGCCCCATCAAATTATCCTACGCGATCGCGATTCATCAGAACATAAACCAACGCGATCGCAAACCACTCTATGCGATCGCACTGACCAACCACCTCATACTCACGCGATCGCGTCCTCCACCATGCGATCGCATATAACAAAAATCCTGCCTCATTATTTTACCCTACGCGAACGCAAACATCCTCACACGATCGCGTAAAAGGAAACCAGAACCTCACACCAGCAGAAATCTGCCCAGATTTCAAGCCAAAAGTTGGTCCATTAACCACCCGAGGCCCTCGGGACCTCAACCAAACATACCAACATATCCCATAACATCATTAAAACTTATTCGAGCCTTCGAAACACCAAAAACAACGCAACAACACCAAAATCGCATCAAATTCAAGCCTATGAACTTTGAAACTTCCAATTTTCACCAACTACGCCGATACCAACCAAAACACCTCCGATTGACCTGAAATTTTGCAGACATATCCAAAATGACATTACGAACCTGTTCCAACTTCCGAAATTCCATTTCGACCCCTATAGCCTATTTTCCACTGCCAACCGGAAATCGCCAAAAACTAACTTTCGCCAATTCAAGCCTAATTCTACACCGGACATCACAAAAATATTCTGAACACACTCCTAAGTCCCAAATTACCTACCAAAGCTATCCGGGCCATATAATCCGCATTCCGAGGTCATTTACCAACAAATCAACTCTCAGTTGACTTTCTCAACTATTAGGCTACCTTGAGAGACTAATTACCTCAATGCTCACCATGACCACTCTGAAACCGAACCAACCGACCCAATACACATAAATGAAATTGAACCACATAAAATGAAGCAGAAACAGGGGAAATGGGGCTAAATTCTCAAAGCGACCGGCCGGGTCGTTACATCCTCCCCCACTTAAACATACGTTCATCCTCGAACGTGCCAAGAGTTGTTCTCCAACACTATCAAATTGTTACGTAGCTTACCATGCACATACCCGGGGGCTATCCCACTTCACCCTATCTCATATAGGTCCAATAGCACAATACCGTTGAAATTTCGAAAACCAAATCCTGGCCCATAAACCTTAGAACCAAATTCCCACTTCTGAAATAATATACAAGATCAAAATTTCCATAACTGTAAACTGAACAAGTCTGAACATGCTAAATCAAGCCATATACGTACCCCATATGAAATCACATAATAGACCGCATGACTCAAACACTCATAGCAATAACTCTTAACCACAGTAACTGCTCAGAACAACCCAATACCGGTATGTAACCCCTTATCAAGAAATACCTCGCTCTAACACTTCCATATACTACTGATGATGAAAGAAGCACGTAGAACTAACAACCATTCGTCCGATCAGCCAGACATGAAACTCCCCCTTCCCCAAACAGGAATTATAGCAGATTTCTAAGGCGACTCCCGATATTTATCCTTCCAACTATGCTATAGAAAATTCTAAAAACATTTATTCTAGGTCCAATGACCTCTTCTCTTCCATCACAACCACCCTGAAGACATGACACATCGATACAATTCGAAGCGAAAACCTGTGCAACTCGTGCACTTAACAGCAACATCCTAATGCAATCAAATTATATAAAAGATCCACACGATAGGACTATCCTGCCATTAAGAACTACCGTCACCATATCATACTAACAGCCTGACACACACCGTAAAAATAAAAAACACATGCATCCAATACCAAAGGTCATACCCCTACATAACTTTGCTCGTGCGATCTCATCCAACGCTGGTCCACTTGAAATACTTCAAGACATTTTGCCCAAAATCAATAACCATTCGAAATTCGCCATCAGGTACTCAAAGTGCATTGTCGTAACCACGGGGGAAACCGGACGATACCATGTCACCCAAAATAGAAGGTATATAACCAACACGTCTCAATCCCGCAACACCCAATTACTTACCTTACTCAAATCTAGCTATAACGCCCAATTAGAATCGCACGATCTGTGCATATAACCAATAATCACCACTCCTCGCAACACCAAAGGGTAACTCATAGATCACTCCAGAACATGAACAAATCAATCACAATCGAATGGTGCATTTCTCAATAATAGAAACTCGGAGCCAACAATTCCGACCCGATGCAGAACACACACCTATATTAGCCTAACAGTGACCCTAAGTTAACTCTGATCACCCACAACAGATAGATAACTTACCGAAAAGTTCATAATGACAGAATCATGGTACATACTAACATCTGACTAGCTCAGCTCGCATCTTCACAGTTCACTTCCACAAATATCCTGTTTATGAGAACTCTCAGTCTTGAAGTCCATGAAACGTACGGATTACCATATGTGATCACAACTCCACCGCTCGAATACATAACACATCCCAATTACTCACTCATTCCACGGGGGGATACCCATGTAATTCTTCCTTTTACCAAGCAACCTTGAATATCAACAGTCGATCCAACAATAGGGCGCCACGATACCAGTGAATTACCCTTAACTCAAACACAATGCTCTTTCTGAAACATATACCCTCATCAAGTCGTACCAATTAGTGATATCATCTACCTAGTCATCTGAAATTGCCCATGCTGCCTAAGAATTTATGGCCTTCCTTCCAGAACCGAACCGTGACCTCACATATGCAAATCTCAACTCTACCCCAACATACCGCACACGCCATGCCAACCTAGGAAAAATACGGGAACTCCACGGTCCTTTCTGAGCCACAAGCAACTACGTACCCAACTAGCCAAGAACTTCCATTGGATCCCATTTAGAAACAAACTCACTACACGCCATAAGAAAATATGCATCCTTAACCGGGGTAGAAACCATCAGGAACTATCTGAAATCCCATTTGTGCAACACCAACTCATCAGGACTATATTCTTCTAACTGAACCAACTACGCAGGCCACCAAAGAAAAAAAAAATCCAAGAGCATTGCTAAGAAACACCCAAAAAACTCGTCACCTTATGAACACCCAAAGAACTAATTGTATCCCTTACCATGCCGATCCGACCTACTACCAAGTTGCCCTATTTACCCAAGTTTCTTCTGACTTACCTTCAAATTGATACTTCTTCCTGCCGTAATACCACAAATTTGCAACCCAGACTCACCACACGCGACCCAAGCACAAAACCATACCGTCTAAGGCTCATAAGCGACTGAATACTCCCTCAATTATCCCCAAATGCACCACATTAGAAAAACTTACCCTGAAGAGACTTCCTGCGAATCTAAAGCCATTACCTTCACCTTCCTGATACCGATATGTAGAATCCGTGATGATGTAGAATACCACAAGTCTTGGCATCCTCTAACGTAAATCTCAATCACACTGACCAATTAGACAGAATCGGCCTGACACGTTTGCACACTGACATACTAGGAAAGTAATCCACTCGAAGCCACAAGCAAATTCATACACTGCACACACTACACCTTTTACAACTTCCACTAACTCATTCAATAGAACCCAATTACCCAACAAAGTACATTACAACCTATATCGAAGAAATTTCCATTACTCGTGACATTCCCAGACCCCACACCTGCAGGTCATAACTGATTTACCAACATACCTCGAACTGAAACCAATACCACACATATTCATNGACTTATCGATAACAAACTCCCCCACTTGGCTCAAAGCCAAGGATCAAGACAAACAAGACTATGCCCACACATTATCACTGCCACCATGCTGTGGTGGGATTCAACTAAATCCTCCATAAGCTTATATGACCCAAACCATCTAACACTCAAATCAATTTCCAATCTCGCATCCACCATTGTGATGGTCATGCCAACTCCCACAAGCGTTCTAAACTCAAGTTACAACATATATCGTCTTACTGGTAGAAGAGGACTTATTACAGAACTACATAGGGACCACACACCCTAGTACAACCCGCAGGAGATACCCCTATCCTCTTAGCCTCAACTGTTATCTCTCCATACACTTCTGAAGACCAGAACTATCACGCAATCACTACACCTTCCTGCATCTGAACACAACCAATGCCTACCCTCGAGGCACCACGATACGTGGTAAAAACCTTAAGCTGATGGCAGAACTAACACTGGAGCGGTGGTCACAGAAATCTCGAGCTTCTGGAAGCTCTACCCACACATGTCTGACCACATGGATACCCTCACTAGACACCACGTGTCCCAAGAATGCTATTGAACCGAGCCAAAATTCAAACTCGGAGAATTGGCATAGAGCCCTTCCTCCCTGAATCCTTATAATGCCATCCTCAGATACTGAGTATGCTACTCCTGGCTTACGCGAATATGTCAGGACGCCATCTATGAATACAATAACAAGGAGTGCTAATACGGCTGGAATACACCGTCAATCAAATACATGAACATTACTGGGGCAATGATCAACTCAAAGACATCACCAGGAACTCATAACCCAACAGAGAAACCCGTTTCACTCCACAACTACACAACATGAGAGGTCTTCCAACATACTCACAACTCAAGGCCATATACCAAATCGAGACATAAATCAAACACCCAATAAATCTTACTACATTTCCAGCCAACCCTTTCGACACATTTCACAGTCTGAACACATCTAGCCATCAATTCACACCCACCACATAGGCATCTAGTCACCAATTCTCATCAATAAGAACACAAACGGACATACAAGTCCCCAATTACATGTGCCCATACAACAAAAATCTCAGCAATCAATCCACAGAATTAATCTGGCCTCAAGTCCTCCAAACTGGCCCATTACCAACATGCCAAAATCATATCTCATCCATAGAAGTACCAAGCCATCGATGCACAGCTGATACCAGGCGCTCTCGTGAACGCACGAATACATGGAAGGAATTCAAGAGTTACGCTCTTGGCTGAATACAATGGATTCACATGACAAGAATTTTAAAAATGTGAGATTTTCCTAAGGGTTCTGCAGCCTCTCGAAGATAAGTACAAACGTCTCAATACTGATCCGCAAGACTCTACTAAACCTGCTCATGACCGTTGAGTCCTATGTAACCTAGGGTTCTGATACCAAACTGTCACGACCCAAATCCTAACCGGCCATGATGGCGCCTATCGTGGAACTAGGCTAGCCGTCTACCGCATTTTTCGCAATTTATTTTGAAAATCCCATTCAAGTTTCAAGCATTTCATAAAAACATACAGAAAGTTCTTAGTATAAAAGGCAAATTTTATATACAGTACTGCCATCCCCAAAACCCGGAGCCAACATGTCATGAGCATCTAGAGAAATAAACAAAAATAAACTATTATAATACAAAACCTTCGAATCAAAGCTAAATACAACAAGAAGGGAAAACAGAGATGCTGCGAACGCTGAACAACTACCTCTATATCCCACAAATCTGTCTCCGCTGTGATATATATATAAAAGCTAATGCTCGATATCTGCTCCTAAATCTGCACACAAAGGTGCAGGGAGTAATATGAGTACACCAACTCAATAGTAATGGAAATAAATCAAGTCTAAGTAGCAAGGAATCACATAAAAACCAATGTCATCAAGTCACAATATACACAGCCTTACTTTCCAATAGTATACATAGATATACGAAAGCGTCATGCCTTAGAAATCAACTTCACAAAAGTCCTTAAAACAATGCACATTTTTAACAACTTTAAAACAAGGATTTGGTATGCAAATGAATGTAGTAAAATCATAAGTAGCCCCTCAGGCAAAATATGTTTCATAATCATCCCCTTGGGCATGCCTCACAATCCCTCAACACCTCACAATCACTCAGCACCTCACAGCCACTCATGTCTCCCAATCACTCAATCACTCGCACTCGGTGCGCTCACTGGGGGTGTGTACAGACTCCGGAGGGGCAACTTCAGCCCAAGCACTAATATCACTCAGCACCTCACCATCACTCTTGGCCCTCAGCCACACTCAGTGGAACCACTAGAAAAGCCCCTCGGGCGAAGTAATAGAACAGGGTACTCGATACGAAAACATCATTTTAATGCTCATGTAGTGTAAATCAAGCTGAGTTTCAAATAAAACAGTATGCACAATGATGCTGAGTAAAATCATCAACAGGTAGTGAGGAAAACAGCAGTAAAACGCCCTCAAAGGGGTCTAAACAGATCGGCACGAGGCCCCAAACACGGCTTATAGCCTAAATATTTCACAATCTTTAGAAAATAATTTAATATAAGGTTTGAGTTAATATGCAACTCATTAGTTGCCGCGGAGAGGACCTAGTCCAATCCAAAAATCCGTACGCGCCAAAAACTCGTAATCCGACTTGTGCGCCATTCCAAAATCAGTGAGAAAATAATGCAGTCATGGGTTCCATACCCTCAGGACAAGATTTATGACCATTACTTACCTCTACCGGGCCACAACACTAGTCCGCTATGCTTTTTCCCCTCAAATTGGATCCTGATTGCTCCGAATCTAGCAAAAACCAGTTAACATCATCAATATATATCAAAGGAACTCAACCCAATCGAAATTTATCAAATTATTCAAGAATCTCGAAATTCGGCCAAACCCGAGCCCCGAGCCCACGTCTCGGAATTCTATAATTTTTACATCCTTATATTTCTCGTCCTCCCACGATTCTATGCATACCAAGAACACTAAAATCGTACCACAATTGCCCACTCAAATCCTCAAAAGAAAAATAAATTTTCAATGCACCCTTCTTCCCTAACTTTGGTTCAATTCCAGAAATTTATGGTTTAATCACTTAGGAATTGACATAAACGAGTTATGAAGTTAAGAACCTTACCTCCAAGTGACTCCCTTCAATTCCCTCTTCAATCCTCTCAAAGGTGCTCTTAACTCGCCAACAATGGAGAAAAATATGAGCCACTTTCGCACAACAGGCCTTATAAACATTCTGCCCAGCAAAAATATTTTCTTCACTGCGATCGCAAACACTGGAACGCGATCGTGAAGAACAAATCTGCTGCCCCATCAAATTACCCTACGCGATCGCAGACATCCACACGCGATCGCGATTCGTCAGAACATAAACCCACGCGATCGCAAACCACTCTACACGATCGCACTGACCAACCACCTCATACTCACGCGATCGCGATCGCGACCTCCACCACGCGATCGCGTATAACAAAAATCATGCCTCACTATTTTACCCTACGTGATCGCAAACATCCTCACGCGATCGCTTGGAAGGAAATCAGAACCTCATACCAGCATAAATCTGCCCAGATTTCAAGCCAAAAGTTGGTCCGTTAACCACCCGAAACACACCTGAGGCCCTCGGGACCTCAACCAAACATACCGACATATCCCATAACATCATTCAAACTTAGTCGAGCCTTCGAAACACCAAAAACAATGCAACAACACCAAAATCGCATCAAATTCAAGCCTATGAACTTTGAAACTTCCAACTTTCGCCAACTACGCCGAAACCAACCGAAATACCTCCGATTAACTTGAAATTTTGCAGACATATCCAAAATGACATTACGAACCTGTTCCAACTTCTGGAATTCCATTCTGACCCCGAGAGACTATTTTTCACTGCCAACCGTAAATCGCCAAAAACTAACTTACGCCAATTCAAGCCTAATTCTACACCGGACATCACAAAAATATTTTCGAACACACTCCTAAGTCCCAAATCACCTAACAAAGCTATTCGAGCCATAAAATTTGCATTCCGAGGTCGTTCACCAACAAACCAACTCTCAGTTGACTTTCTCAACTATTAGGCTACCTTGAGAGACTAATTGCCTTAATGCTCACCATGACCACTCTGAACCCGAACCAACCGACCCAACACACATAAATGAAACTGAACCATATAAAATGAAGCAGAAACGGGGGAAACAGGGCTAAATTCTCGGAGCGACCAGTCGGGTCGTTACAGATAGGTGCCATCACGACCTGTTAGGATTTAGGGTTGTGACAAGTTGGTATCAGAGCTCTAGGTTACATAGGACTCAACGGTCATGAGCGTGTTCAGTAGAGTCTTGCGGATCGGTACGGAGACGTCTGTACTCTCTTCGAGAGGCTGCAGAACTTTTAGGAAAAAAATCTCATTTTCTTGAACTCTTTCGTGCCAATCTATTGGTTCTTGAAATCTAAACTCGTGTTGTTTCATAATCCCATAGATGGTGAGGACACACAATACCGATCAGGGTGACCAGACACCAGCCAGACTCACAAGGGGTCGGGGTCAGGGCTGTGGTGGAGTTAGGGGACCAACCCATTTAGCAATCGGGACAGTACCACAGGATCCCCCTATCGTTCAGGATCAGGTTCCCGCTGATGGTGCTCCAGCAGGACAGGCTCAGGCACCGGCAGTGCCTATGGTTATTCCGGGTCTTCAGGAGACCTTGGCTCAGATATTGACGGTGTGTACCAGTTTGACTCAGGCAGTTACTATGTCTACTATTGCCACTGCAGCTCAGGCCGGAGGAGGCGTTCAGACTCCAGCTGCCAGGACACCTGAGCAGGCTGTACAGGGTATTCAGGCACCGGGGGTAGTCCTAGCCTAGCCGGTTGCCCCAGTTTAGGACTATGTGGTTCCTGCTATGCCTGAGGATGAGCAGCACAGGCTAGAGAGGTTCATCAGACTTCAGCCTCTGACTTTCAGCGGTATAGAGGGTGAGGATGCCCAAGGGTTTCTAGATAAGTGCCAGAGGATACCACGTACTACGGGTATTTTGGAGACCAACGGGGTCTCATTTACTATATTTCAATTTGCTGGTGCTGCTTTCACTTGGTGGGAGTCATTCGAGAAGTGTAGGCTGGTTGGTTCATCACCTCTCACCTGGCAGCAATTCTCCACGATCTTTTTGGAGAAGTATGTTCCTCAGTCCCAAAGACAAGAGCAGCGCAGATAGTTTGAGCAGTTGCGCCAGGGAGAGTTGTCAATTACTCAGTACGAGATGAGGTTTTCCGAGTTGGCTAGACATGCTTGGGAGTTAATCCCTACTGACAGGGAAATGATCAGGAGGTTTGTAGATGGTCTCACATATCAGCTTCGCAATATGATGACCAGGGAGAGAGTGTCTGGAGCTATATTTGAGCAGGTAATTGACATAGCTCGGGACATTGAGTCGGTTCGTAGGCAGGAGCGTGAGGAGAGGGAGGCCAAGAGGCCTCGGGGATCAGGTAGCTTCAATGGTGCCCCTTCTAGAGGGCAATTTCAGCATAGCAGAGGTTGTCCATTTAGACCTCCACAGCCAGTTTGCCTAGCTTACAGTGGTGTATCTTTGGGGCAGGGTCCCCGCAGCTCTCATCAGGGTCGTTCATCTTTTAGTGCTCTTCCAGGTCAGAGCTCTGTCCGAGCATCATCTTATCAGGGTTCTTCTATGCATGGTTCGTCTGGTGGTTATCATGGTGGCAGGGGTTCTCGTCAGTTTTCATCTCTAGCTCCAGGTGGTTGTTATGAGTGTGGAGAGTTCGGACAAGAGTGGAGGCAGTGTCCCCGTCGTCCTGGTAGTTTATCTCAGTAGAGGGTTCAGCCCTCGACTTCAACCCCAGTCACTTCACCACCTACTCAGACAGCTAAGGGTGGTGGTCAGGCGGCTAGAGGCCGCCCTAGAGGGGGAGGTCGAGCAGGTGGAGGCCAGCCACGTATTTATGCACTTCTGGCTAGGCCTGATGCTATGGCCTCAGAGGCGGTGATTACAAGTACTGTCTCAGTTTGTCACAGTGATGCTTTGGCTTTATTTGACCCTGGTTCCACATACTCTTATGTTTCATCGTATGTTTCTCACTTTCTGAATATGCCCCGTGAGTCTTTAGTTACGTCTGTTCATGTTTCGATTTTGGTGGGCGATACTATTATTGTCGATCGTGTGTATCGGTCATGTCTTATATCTATTGGGGTCTGGAGACCCGAGTGGACTTGATGTTACTCAGTATGGTTGATTTTGATGTAATTATAGGCATGGATTGGTTATCCCCATGTCATGCTATTCTTGATTGTCACGCTAAGACCGTGACCCTAGCTATGCCCGGAGTTCCAAGAATTGAGTGGAGAGGGTCTATAGAGCATGTGCCTAGCAAAGTGATTTCTTTTTTGAAGGCTCAGCGTTTGGTTGAGAAAGGGTGTGAGTCTTATCTTGCTTTCGTGAGGGATGTTAGTAGTGAGACTCCTTCTGTTGATTTTGTTTCTGTGGTCCGTGATTTTCCGGACGTATTCCCTGCAGACCTGTCAGGCATGCCATCTGATAGGGACATTGATTTTGGTATTGACTTGGTTCCAGAGACCCAACCTATATCTATACCACCTTACTGTATGGAACCAGCGGAGTTGAAGGAATTGAAAGAGCAGCTTCAGGAACTCTTAGATAAGGGGTACATCCGGCCGAGTGTGTCACATTAGGGTGCACCGATGTTTTTTGTGAAGAAGAAAGATGTCTCCATGCGTATGTGCATTGATTATAGGCAGCTTAATAAGGTTACAATGAAGAAATGGTATCCTTTGCCCCGTATTGATGACTTGTTTGATCAGCTTCAGGGACCTAGGGTGTTCTCCAAGATCGATTTGAGGTCGGGGTATCATTAGTTGAAGATTCGGGATTCTGACATACTGAAGACTGCTTTCAGCACCAGATATGGTCATTATGAGTTTCTGGTTATGTCACTTGGGCTGACCAATGCTCCAGCCACGTTCATGCAATTGATGAACAGTGTGTTTCAGCCTTACCTTGATTCGTTCGTCATTGTGTTCATTGATGACATCCTGGTTTATTCCCGTAGCTAGGAGGAACATGCTCAGCACTTGAGTATTGTGTTGCAGAGGTTGAGGGAGGAGAAGCTTTATGAAAAATTCTCCAAGTGTGAGTTTTGGCTTGGTTCAGTAGCTTTCTTGGGGCACGTGGTGTCTAGTGAGGGTATTCAGGTTGATCCGAAGAAGATTGAGGCAGTGCAGAGTTGGCCCAGACCGTCCTCAGCTACTGAGATTAGGAGTTTCCTTGGTCTGGCGGGATATTACCGTTGCTTTGTGGAAGGATTCTCTTCTATTGCTTCACCATTGACCAGATTGACTGTCATGACCCAAAATCTAACACAGGTCGTGATGGCGCCCAACACCGAAGTCAAGCAAGCCAACAGTTTTTACTAGTGAGATTATCCTTATTTAACATACCAACCCCTCATATTCCCAAAGTTTTAAACTTAGATCATTTAAATAAAAGCGAAAACATTAACCAACTTAAGTAAATACAGCCACAATGATCATGATCCAATATATATAGTCCCAAAATAAAGAATCTACTATGTGCGTGCCAGGAACTAGTGTCACAAGTCAACAGGCGAACTAGTAGAATATACAAAAGATGATAAAAACTATACTGCTGTCTGAGAGAAGTAGACAGAAATAAACAAAAGATAACTCCGTAGCACTACTGAGAATCATCAAGGGATGCAGCTCACCGTGGAGTCAGGTCCAGAATATATGTCAAGCTCCAGCCGGATAACCAGAAGCACCAGCCTCAGAACCTGTACAATTTAGTACAGAAGTGCAGCATGAGTACATAAATATATATGTACCCAGTGAGTATCCCGCCTAACCTCGAAGAGGTAGTGACGAGAGGTCGACATGACACTCACTAAGGTCCAATAATATAATTTAACAGGATGTAATGGAAACAGTAGGCATGTAAAGACAGTGAAGTAACAAGTATATATTTAAGATACTGAAATCCAGGAAGAATACTAGGAATAAATAAAACAATTACCACTTCACTTTTTCCCCAAATATCTGTCAGATCAATATCTATGAATTTAATAACAAATAAATCATACGTATACAGGGTAAGGACAATCGGGCGGAGTCATAAGGTAGTCAAGCCCGTACACTGCCGAGGATTGAACAGCCCGTACCAAAAGTGCATCTCTCAACCTCTATATGCACTGCCAAGGATCGAATGGCCCGTACCAAAAGTGCATCTCTCAATCCGCCGTGGCGTAAGGCCCGTTCCCATAAAAGTGGGGGAAATCACACTCCGCTCGAGGAATGTAAATTGCGAAGCGGTCACATGCACATACATTATTCCTTTTTAAAAGAGAATACTCTTCCGTGAATAATTTCTTATAGGTTTTTCTCAAATTTCATAACTTCGGGGACATAAGCAACATGTAATGTTAATTCATTACGCATATAGTTCATATCAAGTAAAACACAAGGCATGATGTGGTCCTAACTACCCGGACATAATAGTAATAGTCGCTACGTACGGACTCTCGTCACTTTGTACGTACGTAGCCCCCACAAATTATCACATATAGCATTTAAATCACCTAGGGGGAAAATTCCCCCTTACAAGGTTAGAAAGGAGACTCACCTCGTGTCGAATCTACCTCTCGGACCAAGGATGCGCCCGAACTCCGAACTCTACACCCGTGAACTCGCAACTAGAAAAATATGGTACAATGACATCAATGCATGTTCAAAGTAGGGAAATTATCCTATTTATTCAATAATTTAACATTCTTGAAAAATTCCCAAAATCCAACCACGGGCCCACACGCTCGATTTATGGCAATAAATGGGTAATTCGCCAATTTCTCAAGAACCCTAAATTACTACCCAATTCTTGATTTTTCAATGATTTAGTAGTTAATTTAGCTAGAAGATCATGAATTAAACTAGTATTGAAGTGGAATTAACTTACCTTGACATTAGCTAGGTTGTGGTGTGCTCTCCCCAAGCTCACAAGACTCTAATGGTGGAGGAAAATGAATGAAGGGGGTGAAATCCCAAGTTTCAAAGAATATATACTACTTGGCCTACAGGGATTTCACACCTGCGGCTCGGGGACCGCACCTACGGTCTCGCGCCTGCGAGCTGGGGCTTGCACCTGCGGAACTGGACGGGAAGGGCTGGGTTCTCACCTGCGGAGGGATGGCCGCACCAGTGGTTCCGCTCCTGCGGACTTTTGTCCGCACCTGCAAGAAAGGGGGACCTTACCTGGGGTCTCACCTGTGATGCTTGGGACCGCAGGAGCAGTCCCGCACCTGCGACTGGGCAACTGCACCTGCGGTCACACCATATCAGGTGCACCAGCAGCTATTTTAGCTAGTTTTTAGCCCCATTGGGTACCCGGGAAGCCCCTGGGCCCACCTGAGCCCTCGTCCAAATATACCAACAAGTCCCAAATCATAATACGGACTCGGTCGAGCCTTTGGAACACCCAAAACAATGCTAAAACTCAAAATCACACCTCAAAACCCCAAGAACCAAACTTAAGAACTTTAAGTTTTCTAGACTTCGCTAACAACGCGCCAAACTGACCTATACTACTAGGAATGACATAAAATTTTAAAGGCAAGTCATAAATGGCATAACGGAACTATTCCCGGTCTCGGAATTCCGTTCAGACCTTGATAACACAAAAACACGTCCAAAACCATAATAGGAACTTCTTATTTCAATATTGGGCACCGAAACTCTCCTGGGTCATCAGAAACCCATTCCGAGCATACGCCCAGGTCCAAAATCATCAAACGAAGCTACCGAAACCGACAAAACTCGATTTCGAGGTCGTTTGACCAAAATATTGACCGAAGTCAAACTTAGCCTTAAAGGCCACCCTTAAGGAACCATTTATTCCTATAGCACTATAAACACCTCTGAATCCCAGACCACCAGTCCCCGCAAGTCATAAATCATAAAAAGCCACTATGGGAAATTTCATTTAGAGGACCGGGGTCCGATAATGCAAAATAATCGGTCGGGTCGTTACATTGACCCAGAAGGGTGCTCCATTCAGATGGCTTGATGACTGTGAGAAGAGCTTTCAGAAGCTCAAGTCAGCATTGACCACAGCTCCGGTATTGGTTTTGCCTACTGGTTCGGGTTCTTACACATTCTATTGTGATGCTTCTAGAGTTGGCTTGGGAGCGGTATTGATGCAGGATGATAGGGTGATTGCCTACGCGTCTAGACTGCTAAAGGTGCACAAGAAGAATTACCCAGTGCACAAGAAGAATTACCCAGCGCACGATCTTGAGTTAGCTGCCATTGTTCATGCCTTAAGATTTGGCGGCATTAATTATATGGGGTACAGTGTGAGATTTTCACTTACCATCGTAGCTTGCAGTATCTTCTAAGGCAGAAGGATTTGAATTTGCGGCAGAGGAGATGGTTGGAGCTTCTCAAGGATTATGACCTTATTATTTTTTATCACCCGGGAAAGGCCAATATAGTGGCTGATGCCTTGAGTCGCAGGGCCGAGAGTTTGGGGAGTTTAGCATACCTTTCAGCCACAGAGCGACCTTTAGCACTTGATGTTCAGGCTTTGGCAGGTCAGTTGGTGAGATTGGATTTGTCAGACCCTGCGCGGGATTAGCTAGCATGGCTTCCCGGTCTTCTCTCTATGACCAGATTAGAGCTCGGCAGTATGATGATCCGCATTTGTTAGTACTTTAGGATAGGGTCCGTCGAGATGATGCCAGGGATGTGACTATTGGTGATGACGATGTTATGAGGATGCAGGGCCATTTTTTACTATGATTCCCTTCGTTTTTCAAACTGATTTTACTGAGAGTTTTACTGAGATATATTGAAATTATACTTGTTTCAAAGGATTTCTGGAAATTGGTTTTCGAACTTATGTATTTGATGAATACTTTAAGGAGACTTGGTGTTTACTGTTTTTGTGAATTGGTGTATCTGTACTGTGTGTTTCGTATTTCTCAGACAGTGATTTATTTTCATTACTACTGAGTTGGCATATTTATCATTACTCCCTGCACCCCTCTGTGCAGATCTAGCTACTGGTTTGGAGCAGTAGTCGTCCGAGTTCGTTATCAGCAGCTTACGAGATTTCGAGGTAGATGTTCAACGTCCGAAGCTTCCCCATTCCCCTTCCTTTATTAGTATTAGTATTTATTTCATAGACATTGATTAAGACGTTAGCAGAGTTAGTTTTATTTCTTAGATGCTCATGAATGTGTTGACTCCAGTCTTGGGAGAGTTGTTTAGAATATCAGATTATTATTGGGGCGTAAAGACTTAAAGAAATTATTTTATGCTTTGTTGTTGCTTGTTATTGATTATTGAAATATTATAATAGAATGGATGGGTAGTTATGTGATGGTTGGCTAGCCTAGTTCCACGATAGGCGGCATCACGACCTATTAGGATTTGGGGTCGTGACACTTGATTACTTTGAAACTTACTCGCCAAGAAAGAGGATAACATCTATTAGGATGTTAGTGGCATTAGCGGCTGTGTATGATCTTGAAATCCATCAAATGGATGTTAAAACAACTTTCTTAAATGGAGAATTGAAGGAAGAGAT
>ML319272.1:0-11864 GCA_005239505.1 Nicotiana paniculata
GGAGACATTTTCTCCTTTGAGACTTTCAAGTGAAAGGAACTGTTCCATGTTCCCAGTCATATTCTTTGAGCAGGCACTATCCAAATACCAAATTTGACTGCCTCCTCTCACTTGAACCTACAAAAGAATCAGGGGTTAGTCTTAAGAATCCAAACTAGTTTGGGTCCTTTTCTATGAGAGAATGGATGAATCAAATTTTTCCTGGCCCAATTTGGTAGACAGTTTTTCCTTTTTATAAACCTCCCATTTCTTCGACTGGCCTGCTCTTTTGCAGTACACTCCTATTTGTAGTGCCCAGTCTTACCACAATGGGTGCAGATTTTATTCTCAGGGAGAGTGCGATACTTGCTTTTGGGATCCCACTTGGGCAATTGACTTCCAAAGCCAATCCCTCTCATGTTGCTACTATCATTTTCTTGAAGCCATATCAGAGCATCAGAGGATTTATTCCATTTACAAGTCCGATCTAATTCATGTTTGACTTTGCCAAGTTCTTCATTAAGAGTTCTTATATGTTCATCCTTGGAATACATGTTATCTTTTAGTTTTTCCACGTTTTCTTCTAACATGATATGAGAATAATCAACAACCTTTTTATTGGATCCTAGCTTTAGCTTTAAGTTTTCATATTTTAGTTCTAGAATCTCAGTTTCAAGTAGATGAACCTGGTTCAACTAGTCAGTGTTTTTCTTTAAAGATTCATTAACTCTGATTTCCAGGTTCATGCACTTTGCTTTTAACATTGCACATTCTTTAGATAGTTTATCCTTCTCTTTGGTTGTTTCCTCAGAATCATCTATGAAATCAAGTAGCAACTCAGAGAGTTTTTCTTTAGATGGGAACTTTACTTTTTTTTAAGATGGGAGATACTTACCTCTGGTTCTTCATGTGATTCCTCATCAGATTATCCAATTGCCATGAGCGCATGATCTTCAGTCTCCCCATCTTCTGATTCCTCATCTGAACTTTCCCCCCAAGCAGCAACCATAGCCTTTGTTGTGGTTTTCTTGGGTTGGACATGTTCCTTCTTCCTATTCCTTCTTTCATATCTCTCCTTTTTCCATTCTACTTCCCACTGAGGACAGTTTTTGATGAGATGATCAATCTTACCACATTTATAGCATCCCTCGTTGGTTGGCCTTTCTGGGGCTTTTGCTTTGTTGTAGTTTCCTCCTCTAGAGATGCCCTTCTTCCTCATGAGAAAGTTTATGAATTCTTTGGTGATCATGGCCATGTCATCATCCTCCAGATCTTCTCCCTCAGTGATTGTTAGTGCTAGACTCCTCTCCTTCTTTGGACCATCCATCTTCATTGTCTGTCTTCTCAGTTCATAGGCAGTGAGGTTTTCAATTAGCTCATCTAATCTCAGGGTTGCCATATTTTTCGATTCCTGGATAGCAGTGATTTTGCTTTCCCATGAAATAGGCAAGACCCTTGTTAGGATCTTCTCAACCCTATCCTCTTCAAGAATGACTCTTCCAAGAGACTTCAGTTCATTAGTCAAGGTTGTGAACCTTGTGTACATCTCTTGGATAGTCTCTCCTTCTTTCATAGTGAAGTTTTCATACTGAGAGTATAGTAGAGTACCTCTTGACCTTTTTACCTGAGGTGTTCCTTCATGGTCTACTTGCAAGATATACCAGATCTCTTTGGCAGTGGTGCAGCTTTGGATTCTATTGTACTCGTCTGGACCTAGTCCATACACTAGCCACTTTTTGGCCTTTGCACTTTTCTCCCATTTCTTCAAATCCTCACCAGTGCAATCAGCTCTAGTCATTGGTATATATATACCTTAAGCAGTCTTCATCATGGTAGCTATAGGACCATCAGTGACTCTGTCCCAGATTTCATAGTCTTCTCCCATCAGGTGGTCCTTCATCATGTTTTTTCACCAAGAGTAATGCTGGCCATTGAAGAGTGGTGGCCTTGCAGTTGATTGACCTTCCCAATTTCCAGGTGGTGCACTCATCTTGATCTTCTCCAAGGTGTTAGCCTTTCAAGGATAACCTGCTCTGATAACAATTGATGTTTTAGACGTCAATACCACACAATTATATAAGTTAATTGTAAGGTACCCAATTTTTCGAGTATTGTCTAACTGGAAGAACCTGGTTCTTCTTGATGTACTTACTTCTACTGTTGCGGAATATTAAAAGCAGTAAAGTAAAAACACAGAGATTTTTACGTGGAAAACACCTGGCTCAAAAGGTGAAAAATCACGACCTACTCGTCAGTAGGATTGCTCAAACACTTCACTAAAAACTCTAAGTCAAACAGAAATAAACTCTTTTGTAATCCTAGGAATAACTCTAATCCCTTTGAAGTAACTAGCCCCTAGCTAATTTCTACAAGCTTCAAGTTAACTCTAACTTGAACAATGCGTACCTATTATAATTGCTTATATGAAAGCTGAAAAGATACAATATTAAACCTCCTACTACAATCAACTAGACTCAACAATTAATCAGATGGAACTGGTTCTTCTAGTTGAACTGTAGCCTTTGAATCGCACAATGATTCTGCTAGCAAAATAACTCTGGGAACTTTGCTTTAAGATTTTGATTCACTTCAGCTTTTGTGCGTGTAGAATTCCAGCAGAAATACATCAAGTATTTATAGAGTCAGTTGTTGAGCTTGTCGTCCAATTCTAGTCCAACTCTACCTGGGTGAACAAATTCGTATCAAACTCAACTTCCTTTCTTTTTTTACTTTCCTTGCTGAATTCAACTTCAATCTTCTCATCAGTTTGCAACCTTTTCGCATTAGGAGACAATCTCTTGGTTCATTGATATTTCAAATTCACAAATATCTCCTATGCATATAAGGTTCATGTGTCAGCTATTCACTTCAAGATGTGTGCTCTGAGGGACCTGGTTCAACTGGTCAGCCATTTGTCAATCTTCAAAAATATGCAGTGACATGGGTCAACAACTCCCTTGCCGGGATGTTGTGATTTATGGTTCATATTGTTGATGTTCCTTGCCAAATTGTTGTTCTTGATATTGTTTAGGTGAGGAAGAGTGTTAAGTACGAAGGGTGATGCCGTGTATTTATTTGTTGCATTGTGAGGAAGAGTGTAAAGCACGAGGGGTGATGCCGTGTATTTATTTATTTCATTGTGAGGATGAGAGTGTAAAAGCACGAAGGGTGATGCTGTGCCGTGATATGATATTTAAAAGCACGAAGGATAATGTCGTGTCATTTTATTTATTTATTGCATTGTGAGGATGATAGTAAAAGCACGAACGGTGATGTTGTGCACTTGTTTTGGTGAGGATGAGAGTAAAGCACGAAGGGTGATGTCGTGCACTTGTTTTGGTGAGGATGAGAGTAAAAGCACAAAGGGTGATGCCATGTAATTGTCTTTGCATTTTATTCCGTTGTTCTAAATTTGGATATTCTTACTGATCTCTTACTACATTTATTGGCAAGATTTGATATTCCTCCTGTACTGCATGGCAATTTCTGAGTTAGAGACTGAGTTCCGGTAGATAAATCTTGAGGAGATTTTGATCAATGGATTTTAATGAAAGATATTATTGAAAGGTATTATTGAACTAGCAATGGTATCGAAATGATTACATTTGAATGACTTTTACATCGAAGGTATATTTGAAAGGCACTAGTCTTGCCTAAAATGATATTTGGAGGTCATCTATTGAGAAAACATCTTTGGAAAGTTTCGTATTTTGAAAGAAACTATGTTTTACGTAATTCTTTATATTAAATATACTTATATCTACTTTTGGAGAAAGTATGTTTTCAAAGGAAACTCTTCCATACTAAAATGATTTTATTTGCAAAAGTTTTTCATATGAACTGTTGTTTAAAGATTTCCACCAGTTTATGGATTTTAATGGCTAAGGCCCGATGTGAACAAACCGACGTAGAGTTGAGTTATTGGTTTTCTCTATTGTATTGTGATTTCTTTCGGTTTGGTTTGTTTTACTGTCCATCTTTCTGTGTATTTTTGTGTTATTTCGTGATTGATTTCTCTAATTTCCTTCCGCTTTATATTGTCATTGTTGTAAATTATTCCGTGAAGTCTTAGATAGTTGTAACGTTCGGTCATTTCTAAATTCATGTTATATATCTTGTAGACCAGTGGTGTCTTGACTAGTCCTCGTCACTACTCCACCGAGGCTAGTTTTGATACTTACTGGGCACCTCTGTGGTGTGCTCATACTACACTTTTGTGCATTTTGTTTGCACAGATCCAGGTTTTGGTTGTTAGTAGTTGCGCGGATGATTGCTGAGGAGACTCAAGGTAACCTGTTGTTGCGTTCGCAGGCTTCGGAGTCACCTTACTGTTTATTCCAAATGTACTTTCTTATTCCTAGACAGTTGTATTTAGATTTGGTAGGAAGATTTTGTAGAGCTTATGACTTGTATTTACTGGGTTTTGGGGAAAATGTAGACTCAGTCAAGATTTCTATTATCGAGATTGTTAAAGTTCTTTTATTATTGATATTGTGGTTAAATGTTAGGCTTACCTAGTCCCTAAGACTAGGTGTCATCACGGTACCCAACGGAGAGAAATTTGGGTTGTGACAAGTTGGAATCAAAGCTTTAGGTTCATAGGTGAGACGAGTCATAAGCGAGTTTAGTAGAGTCTTGTGGATCGGTACATTAGACATCTGTACTTATCTTCGAGAGGCTACGTAACTATTAGGACAATTTCACTTCCTTCATTCCTATCGTGCGAGTTTATTGATCTTGAAGTTTGAAGTTATCGTTCCATTCTCTCACTGATGGTGAGGACACGAACGGCGGTTCCTGAGGATGTCACCCCGAAGAAAATGTCGCAAGGGTCAGAGACAGGGGCCAACGAGGAGAACGTGCCGCAGTTAAGATGCCTACCAGAGAAGCCGTTGAGGAGTCGCCAGTAGTTCTAGTTGGGGGACATGTACTGGGAGTGCCTGTTTCTACCCCGGACTTCAGGAGACCTGAGCGTAGTTTTGAGTACAATTGGTACGTCGACTCAGGCAGGGTTGATTCTAGTGCACCAGTTGCTTGACAGATCAGGGGAGGAGTTCAGACTCCCACCGTCTACACTCCAGAGCAGCGAGATCACATTGGTCAGGTACCCGTTGTCATGATAGCACGACATCTGGTTTCAGTTCAGCTATGGTTAGGGTAGCAGCATCGGAGGAAGAATACCTTGGAATTGAGAGGTACTGCAAGTACCACCCTTCTATCTTTCAGTGGATTGGCGGTAGATAATGCCCAGGGTTTACTAGAGGAGTGTCACTATATTTTTCGTACTTCGGGTATTGGGTTGACTAGCGAGATTGCTTTTGTCACGTCTCGGGTTCATATTAGTGCGTTGATCTCGGCATATGAGTTGGGGTAGCCTGGCCGAGTCAGCTTCACTTACGTGGATTCGGGTTTCAGAAATACTTATAGGGAGTTTGCACTCCAGATCCTCTGAGATGTACGACGCGCAGAGTTTGAGCAGTTGCGTCAGGGCGCTGTGTCACCAATGGAGCATCCGTTAGATTCAGTGAGTTGGGATAGATATGCACGCTTCTTGGTTGCTTCAGTTAGGAGATGAGTCTGTAGAGTCATTTGGGGGGATTCAGGCATGATATTCAGTTTAGCGGGACTCGAGAGTTAGAGTAGGATGCCTTGTTTCAGCAGGTAGTAGGGATCGCTCGCCGGTTAGAGCGCATGTGGGACCGGGAGCGAGAGGACAGACGAGATCAGGAAGAAAGTTCAGGGAGGCAATGAGGCCTCGTAGATCGAAGGACTCTACTGGTCCGTATTACGGAGGCAAGGTACAACACGATAGAAGTTTTGTGGGTCAACCAGTTCAGTTTGCATTACCAGCTTTGCATGGGGATTTTCAGGTACTCATGGGTCTTAGAGGATTCGTATTGTATGTTTTCCATAGCCACGTCGACAGAGAGGTTGTTTTGAGTGTGGGGATGTTAGTCACAGGGTGAGAGATTGTTCCAGGGTTCAGGAAAGTGTGTTACAGCAGGGTATTCAGGTGAGTGAAGGGCGCCCAAGAGGGGGAGGCCCGACCCGTTGATGTGTTTCATATAGTAGGCTGAAGGACGTTGTGCCAGGCATTATCACACAGGTATGTTTTGATGTGTTACAGAAGGGCACCAATTGTATTTCACTATAGTTCTGTTGGTCAGGATGAGTTTCCCTTATTTGTTGTTTCATTTATGAGTGAGTTTTATGTTTTGCACTCTATTTTGTGTTTGCTCCTGCTGGGATATTGTATGAGTAGTAGCCCGTGTCTATCGTTGTTTTATTCATTCTTGATAGTAGTGAAACTGGTAGTGAGTCCTTTTTGTTCTTCATGGCAAGCTTTATGTGATTTTCCTAAATATTTTGCTTACGAGTTGTGATTTGATACTTCATCGAGATGTGAGTTCAGTTAACGTTATGATTTTATCAGCTGAGATGAACTAGTGGAGGAATTTCAATTGGTATGATATATTTTCGGTATGTAATTCAGAGTTGAGGGCGAGGTCCTCGTGATATTTGTGATTCGATATGTATGGACCGGGTTGAGTACCGCAGTGGAAATTTTATCAGGAAGGAATCCTTGTGATTTTTCATATGCTTTGCTTTTTCCTTGTTATATTGCTTTTGGTAAGTCAGTATCGATAGAGAGTGATGTTATGGGCTTGTTTGATATCAGTATTATGGGGTTTAGAACAGAGTTCTTTTAGATGTGAGGCTAATTGTCAATGTTGAATTGATTTCGGACAGTTATTATGATCAAAAGTGTTATTTGAGCCTATGTGTGATGTATTATGTTGTGTGGTCGTTCTTTGTGGGTGTAGTCATGAGTTTATGCAGCTGATTGAGGTTAATGCCGGATATGGATTTAGAATCGGGTCTTTTGTAAATAAGTAGAGGGTGAGAATTAGAGGTATGAGGCTTATCGGTAGTGATGTGAAGGCTATATTACAGTTGTCATTGTTTCATCGGGCTTATGTGGGTTGGGGTGACGTGGGATCACCCGCGGATATGTGTTGGAAGTATACCATCAGTGATTGGATGAGTTCAAGGTGAATCTTGGCACGTCCGAGGACGGACGTTTGTTTAAGAGGGGGAGATTGTGATGACCCAAAAGGTCTTCCTGTATATTTCTAGCTAATTCTGTGTTTCGAGGTCGTGAAAACCTCTTTCTATCTCACCTCAATTTACGTGTGCAGCCCGGACGTGTAGCCGAGAAGCCTTTATGTGAAAAAATGATCAAAATGATAATTTTGTATTAGAAATTTGAATAAAGTTGACTTTGGTAAATGTTTTTGGTAAACGGACCCAGACCCAGACCCGTTATTTGACGGTCCCGGAGGGTCCGTAGGAAAATATGGGACTTGGGCGTATGCCCGGAATCGAATACCGAGGTCCCAAGTCCGAGAAATGAACTTTTAAAGAAATTGTTTTCTAAAAAATATAAGAGATTTTGACAATGAGATTCTATGTGAAACATGTGGTATCGGGCCCGTAATTTGGTTCTGGATCCCGGCACAGGTTCGATATGATATTTTTGTCATATCTTTAAAGTTTGGTAAGAAACGAACTTCATTAGATGTGATTCGGACACTAAATGCAAATTTTGATGTTTAAAGAAGTTTTGAGGAATTTCATTAATTTTTGGTTTGATTCGTCATTTTGGTGTTATTTTATGTGATTTGAAACCTCGAGCGAGTCCGTGTTAGGTTATATGACTTGTTTGTGTGATAAGACGGGGTCTCAGGGGCCTCGGGTGTATTTTGGGTGGGCTTCGGACCATTTTCTTCCATTTTTGAACTGCTGTTTCTAGTGTCTGTTGCCCTCTTTCGCGATCGCGTAGCCCAAGACGCGATCACGTAGGGTTCTGTTTGCCTCCCCCCCCCCCCNCCCAAACTTTGTTCTTCGCGTTCGCATTCTTCAGTACGCGATCGCATAGCTTCCTATTCTCCTCCTCCGCGTTCGCGAACTCCTTGTCGCGTTCGCGATGAACAACCTGGGGAACTTTCCTCTTTATTCTTCGCGATCGCAAATTATTATCCGCGATCGCGATTCATTTAACGGCTGGGCAGAATATAAGTTTTCAAAAATGAGGGTTAAGCCATTTTTATCATATTTTGACTTCTAGAGCTCGGTTTTTTGTGATTCTTTGAGGGTTTTTCACACAAATCTAACGGGTAAGTGTTCTTCCACTATAATTAATTATATTTCATGAATTAATTCTCGTTTTTATCTTTTAGTTTGTGATTTGGGTTGAGGGAATTGTGGATTTTGAAAAAAAACTTATAAAATGTAAAATCATGATTTGAAAGACCAAATGTTATCGGAATTGGATAAATTTAGTACGGGTGAACTCCTATCGAGGTGGGTAATCATAATTTGTAAAATTTGTCGGGTTTCGAGGTGCGGGCTCGGGGGGTCGACTTTTGGGTCGATTTTTATAATGTTGTAAAGATTGAGACTTTATTATTCGGAATAGTTCTTTATATGTTTTATGTGTATTTTGAAGTTGTTTTAGTTGATTGTGAGCCGTTCGGAGGTCTCTCCACCCGAGAAGTCTATTTTTTAGTACTGGGTTGTCGTCTTTGAGGTAAGTATCTTGCCTAACCTTGTGTGGAGGAATTACCTCTTAGGATTGAGTCTTCCTTGTTGATTGTAGTCCGAGTATGCGAGGTGATGATTCTGTACTCGAACTTATTTGCAATTAGATTGGCCTTTTAGGATTCGTAGGTTCTTATATTACCTGTGTATGATTTGTAATTGTTACATTTGAATCCTTGGTTGTTAATTTCATCCTTTCCTGTTTAAATTAAAATTATTTGTTTTTAGATTCATTCGTTGGCTATTTGACCTTACTTGACTTAACTAAAAATTCTACTTCTCTCATCATCATGCCATATTTTCTCCCTGGCTTGCCTAATTGACTATAATTAGTGTCATCTAGCTTTATAGTTGACTAGCCGTAGTTGGAACATCTATTCGTTGGAGTCAAGCATGCCCGTGAGTCTTACATTGTGATTTATATGACTATTCCCTTAAGTGATACTTAAGTCTAATTGTTAGACATTTATGTCATTGGTATTTCCTTGATGTTGCCTATTACCGGGCCTTTGTTGAAGTTGAGTTTATTCCGTGAAGTAATTGTTTAGGTGAGATTGGTTATAGTTGTTTCCCTTGCTGGGATTGTGTGGTTTCTCTTATTATTCCGTTGTTGATGATGTTGTTTGCCTTGTTGATTCCCTTGCCGGGATGTTATTGTTTCTATAACTGTTTATGATGTTAATGACATTGTTTGTATTGTTGACTCCCTTGCCGGGATGTTGTGATTTATGGTTCATATTGTGGATGTTCCTTGACAAATTGTTGTTCTGATATTGTTTGGGTGAGGAAGAGTGTAAAGCACGAAGGGTGATTCCGTGTATTTATTTTGTTGCATTGTGAGGAAGAGTGTAAAGCACGAAGGGTGATGCTGTGTATTTATTTATTGCATTGTGAGGATGAGAGTGTAAAAGCACGAAGGGTGATGTCGTGCCATGATATGATATTTAAAAGCAAGAAGGATAATCTCGTGCCGTTTAATTTATTTATTAAATTGTGAGGATGAGAGTAAAAGCACGAAGGGTGATGTCGTGCACTTGTTTTGGTAAGGATGAGAGTAAAGCACGAAGGGTGATGTCGTACACTTGTTTTGGTGAGGATGAGAGTAAAAGCACGAAGGGTGATGCCGTGCACTTGTCTTTGAATTTTATTTCGTTGTTTTAAATTTGGATATTCCTACTGATCTCTTACTGCATTTGTTGGAAAGATTTGATATTCCTCATCTACTGCATGGCAATTTCTGAGTTACGGACTGAGTTCCGGTAAATAAATCTTGAGGAGATTTCGATCAATGGATTTTACTGAAAGGTATTATTGAAAAAGCAATGGTTTCGAAATGATTATATTTGAATGACTTTTACTCGAAGGTATATTTGAAAGGCACTAGTCTTGCCTAAAATGATATTTGGAGATCTATTAGGAAAACATGTTTGGGAAGTTTCGTATTTTGAAAGAAACTATGTTTTACGTAATTCTCTCTATTAAATATACTTATATCTACTTTTGGAGAAAGTATGCTTTCAAAGGAAACTCTTCCATACTAAAATAATTTTATTTGCAAAAGTTTTTCATATGAACTGTTGTTTAAAGATTTCCACCAGTTTATGGATTTTAATGGCTAAGGCCCGATGTGAACAAACCGAAGTAGAGTTGAGTTATTGGTGTTCTCTATTGTATTGTGTTTTCTTTCGGTTTGGCTTATTTTGTTGTCCATCTTTCTGTGTATTTTTGTGTTGTTTCGTGATTGATTTCTATAATTTCCTTCCGCTTTATATTGTCATTGTTATAAATTATTTCGTGAAGACTTGGATAGATATAATGTTCGGTCATTTCTACATTCATGTTATTTATCTTGTAGACCAGTGGTGTCTTGACTAGTCCTCGTCACTACTCCACCGAGGTTAGTCTTGATACTTACTGGTCACCACTGTGGTGTGCTCATACTACACTTTTGTGCATTTTACTTGCACAGATCCAGGTTTTGGTTGTTAGTAGTTGCGCGGATGATTGCTAATGAGACTCAAGGTAACCTGTTAATGCGTTCGCAGGCTTTAGAGTCACCTTCCTGTTTATTCCAACTGTACTTATATTCCTAGACAGTTGTATTTAGATTTGGTAGAAAGATTTCGTAGAGCTTATGACTTGTATTTACCGGGTTTTGGGGAAAATGTAGACGCAGTCAAGATTTCTATTATCGAGATTGTTAAAGTTCTTTTATTATTGATATTGTTGTTAAATGTTAGGCTTACCTAGTCCCTAAGACTAGGTTCCATCACGGTACCCAACAGAGAGAAATTCGGGTCGTGACAATGAATCTTTGTTGTGTTTGATATAAATTTGCCATTGAATTTTCTTCACCTTTTCAACTATGGAATTTTTGTGGTTGATTGAAGGGCCCTCAATTGGCTCTGCCTATTTAGTGTGTCTTACTTGGAAATGGGTACACGTTTAGGTAGTTGTTGAACAACATCAGCCCTAACGTATATAAGGGATCAATACGGAGGGTTTAAAGGTGGGTTTAGGAATAACAAAACCTTGGTGCGATTGTAGTGAGCGGTAAACTAGTGCTAGCTAGCATAATTCGGAAGAATACGTTTAGTAAATTGTTGTATTTACTCGGAGGAGAATTACGACACCTAAAGTGCTCACGATCGGTAGAGAGTATCTAGGCAAATTTGTAGCAGACGTAGCAGGGAGGATTCCGATAAGGAGGAAAATCGTAACTTTAGATCTTCCTAATCTTGTCTACAATAGTTGCTTTGTTAGTAATAAAATTATAGCTTTTAATTACCTTGTTATTAGTTAATAAACATTGAAGTCATTATTTAATATTGTTGGAAGTTGATTATTTGGATTCTTGTTGAACTAAAAGTTGTGATTAGTATGTTAATTCTCTGTGGGATTCAACTCTGAATTTGTAAACCGGATTATATTTGTAACGGCCGTTTATTATTCCTTTTTATAAGGTATGATTAGGCGTGATCAATCCTATCAAACCAAATCAGACTAATTTTTAAAGTAAAAAACTGTTAGTGGGAGGGGCATGTTTAAGACCAAAAATACTGGTGAGGCCTTTCATGGACCCATAGGCAAATGAAGGATAAATGTAAGAGAAATCGCAAACCTTAAAGGTATATTCGAACATTTTCTAAGTTTTAAAAACATATGTAACAATCCTGACTACTTTAGTGACCAATAAAAATCTTGATTTAGTCCAGTGTTTATTTTTTTTTGGTTTTTAAAAATCAAGAATGAATGCTATCATTGTATATATGACACTATCTTTC
>MDKI01202301.1:0-67445 GCA_005239505.1 Nicotiana paniculata
ATACCCCGGATTATATTTGCAACGCCCGCTTAGTTTTTTATTAGACATAGTTGAGCGTGATCAGTAGGATTATCAGCACTAACATCTCTCAAAAAGGCTAGATATGCTTCACACCCCTTCTCAACCATCCGACGTTCCTTAACAAAGGACACAAATCTGCTAGGAATATAATCCAACGTACCCCACCAGTCTAACCACGACAAACCCGGCAAAGCCAATGTTATGGTCTTGGTGTGACAATCCAGAATGGCCTAATATTCAGAAAACAAATCCATGCCCAAGATCACATCTAATTCTTCTACACTAAGCAGCAATAGTACAACTCTAGTCTCATAACCACCAATAATGACTAAACACGACGGATACACATAGTCCACAATAATAGAATCTCCCACAGGCGTGGACACATACATACAAGAACTCAAACAATCACAAGATATATCCTAATATGGAGTAAAGTAATATGACGTATATCAATAAGTGGAACCCGGATCAAATAAGATTGAAGCATCCCTATGACAGACCAGAACAATACATGTGATGACAACATCTAATGCAACCGCCTCCGTCCTACCAGGAAAAGCATTAAAATGAGACTGGCCTCCCACTCTAGGGTGACCTGTACCCGCCTAACCTCCACCTCTAGCTAGCGGTGCAGGTGGAGTGGAAACTAAAGCAGCAACCATGGCCTGTGGACCTTATGGAATCTATGGAGCCTATGCAGTCTGTAGAGGTGCACCCCTCCTAAGTCTGGGACAGTCCCTAACCAAATGTCGGGTATCACCACACTCAAAATAAGCTCTCGCTGGGCGTGGCTCTTAAAATTGACTCTGGCCTAGTCGGATAGACATACCGCTGAAAGCACCCCATGGAGGAGGTGCATTGGACAGTGGCTAAAAAATGGCCAACCTAAGACCTCGGAATAGCCAGAGTACTGCTAGTAGCTATGATGGCTGAATGAACTGGGTGGATCACATAGCTCTGCCATGACGAGTTGCAACTGGTGAGTGATCACCACTATATCCTCGAAAATCTAGATGCCCCTTGGCCTCCCTATCCTCTCTCTCGGCCCTATATACCCACTAGTCTCCAAGTGGTCTCTACTACTTGTTGAAATGGGGTATCCGTCTCCATCTCCTGAGCCATATTGAACCTAATACCATAATTGAGCCCCTAGATGAATTTGCGGACTCGCTTTCTAATCGTAGAAACAAAGGCAGGTGCATGTCGGGACAACTCATTAAATCTAATAGCATACTCTAATACTGACATAGTTCCCTTTCACAGCTGCGCAAACTTTATGCGCCATGCATCCCAAAGGGTCTAGGGAACAAACTCTCTCAAGAATGTATCTGAAAACTGAGCCCAAGTGAGTGGAGTTGCATCAGCTGGCCTACCCTCCTCGTAATCCTATTACTACTAATACGTCTCCTAACAGCTAAAATATAGTAAAATCTACTCCGCTCACCTCCAGAATACACATGGTGTGGAGAATGTTGTGGCACTTCTCTGGAAATATCTGCGCATACTTTGTGACACTATCATACTTTTTAAACCTCTCAAGTGATCTCTGCTCCTCCTCAGATGCCTCAGGCCTGACCTCGGGCTTAACCGATATAAGGGGCTATGCTAGCATAACACTCAGGACCTAATCAATGTGGACCAGCTGGTCTAAAGTATGGGCGGCAGGAGTCTGAGCTCCTCCCCCATCTTGAGATGTAGCTGGTGCAAGAAGAATCAATCTCGCATGAGCTAGAGTGCCGAATCGACCTCAAATCGACCTTCAAATCCTAAAGATACAGTCTATGAAGTTTTCATAAATTCCCCAATTTTTCCAACTCAAAACACTAATTAAATGATAAAAACAACAATGGATTCATGTATAATAGCCAAATTCGAGTTAGAATCCTTACCCCGATCAATTCCTTCAAAATACCCCTCAAAATTTCCCAAAATCGAGCTCTCTTAGTCAAAAGATGAAGAATGAAATAAAATCCTCGTTTCTATCCTTTTCTGCCTAGAGATTTTCGTTTATGCGAAATATAGGTTGCTTTTGCGACTCCGCATCTGCGAAAAAAGCATCACAAATACGTCTTCGTTAAAGCTCAGAAAATTTTGCTTCTGTGGTCCACATAGCGCATATGCACTTCCGCTTTTGTGGACAAAGAAGGCACATGCGATCCTAAGTCAACAAGCAAGACTCTGCTTCTGCGGAAGGAAAACCGCATCTTCCATTATGCACATGCGCGAGAATCTCCGCACCTATGAACCGTGCTCACCTAGCCGCATATCACATCTGTGATCACTCCCCTGCACATCAGTGTCCGCACATGCGGCCACTCCCGCCGCAGGTGCGATGACACTAGACTTCAGCTGCCTCACCAATCCTCTAAGTCCAAAATGGATCCCGATTTCAATTTGATTCACAGTCGGGGACCCTGTCGGAATATACTAACAAGTCCCAAAACACATAACGAACCTACTCGAAGCCTAAAACCACATCAAAGAAGATCTATTCTCCGATTCGCAACCCAATTCAAGCCTATTGAAACCATAAATTTCCAACTTCCAAAACTAATGCCGATTTATACCAAACCAACTCCGAATGACCTCAAATTTTGCACAAAATTCATAAATGACAAAACGGACCTTATCCAACTTCCAGTATCAAAATCGTATCAATAAAGTCAACTCTCAATCAAACTTCCTCACCTTCCAAACCTTCAACTTTCTAACTTTCGCCAATTCAAGCCAAAATGACCTATAGACCTCCAAATCAATATCCAGATACGCTCTTAATTCCAAAATCACCATACGAAGCTATCGAAATCGTCAAAACCCCATTTCGGATTCATCAACGCATAAGTCAATCTACGATCAACCCTTTCAACTTAAGCCTCCAACTTTGGGACTAAGTATCCCATTTCACAACGAAACTCACCTCAAACAAAAACCAACCACCTCGGCAAGTCACATAATCCACAATATAACATAGAGGAAGCAATAAATAGGGGGAACATGGCTAAAATACTCAAAATGACAGGACGGGCTATTAAAATTTCGTTGTGTGGCTTCTAGTAATTTCCTTACTAGCAACACACACATAAATCCCACATTATGTAGCTGCGTGCACATCAACCCCTATCCATGTGTCGCCTTATGCACATCAATATCACAACCTAATAACAACTAGCACCACATGTGCCCATATGCCACAACTTGCCAAAAATCAACAATACCAATGTTACCACAACATATAGCCGACAACTCAACCACAAAGTGAGAAAACATCTCAATGATACCAAAATGAATGAGAAATACTTAATGATGAAAGATATATTTATAATCAACAACTTCAATCTCAATGTGTTAGTAGCCTTCACAACTGAAACAACTCAAAATGAAGGTATTCCCATGAAATAACAACTTCAAATAAAAGTAATTCAACAATAAAAGAGGTAACAAGACAATAAGAGAAGTGAAAACTTCAATAAAATCATATAAGAGCAAACTTAACACCAAAAGATAGAACATATGCTAATAACGTCAAATAGATCATGTGAGAATAAAGTTAACAATGGAAGACAATGCATGTTATGACAAATTTAATTAAATGCATTGAAGAAGTCTAAAAGTCTGAACTGGTCAAAATATCACATATATCTTGTGTATACACTCGTCACCTTGTGTACAGGTCTTCCGCGTAATACAAATAACACAATCAACCCAAATCCTAACGGGTAGTTCTCCCACACAAGGTTAGACAATATACTTACCTCAAATAGGCGAAATCAACCCTGAAAATATGTTTTTCCCTAGAATTCGCCTCCACACAGCTCAAATCTAACAAAATATGACTTAATATCATCAAACAATGTAAGGGAAATAGCCTTTCATTTCATCTATTTTTAGGTTCTTATGTGGTTGTTATTATTTCTATGGTTTCTATCGATGGTACTGATGTTTTCGTATCTTTTTGTCTTCTTGATTCAATGGTCTTTCTAAAATAGCATCTCTACTCCCTCGAGGTAGGAATAAGGTCTGCATACTCACTATCCTCGTAGACCTCACTTTTAGGATTTCAGTGGGTTGTTTTTGTTGTTGAAATGCAATGGAACCCAATTATGATAGATAAAGTTATGATCTTTACGCAATTCACCAAAAGTCAACAAAAGTCAATCCTCAGGCTCTCCCGGTCAAAAACCTGGGTCCAAGGGTAGATTCCGGCTACCCATAATCCCAGATGTCTATATGTGTGTTTTGTATTAAAATCCGAGTCCAAATCAACTCTCAAAAGTCAAATTTTCATTTTTCAAAACTTTGACAAAATCCCAAAATTTCCTCTTTGATTATCATAAATTTGATAATAAACCTAAGATATAATCATGAAATATAGTTGGAACTTGATTAGAATCAATTACTCAATGTTTATAGATGAAAATCCCCTCTCCAAATCGCCTCCTACCGAGTCTAGGGTTCTATAACATGAAAAATGAGACTTGATTCCGACTTTACAGCCCTTATGTTCAACTCCAAATGTTTCAAATATGGCAACTATCATGCCCATAAGTTGTTGCAAATGCGACATAGACCTCGCAAATGCGAAGTTAGCCCTCCTCGCAAATGTGACCAAAATATTCCAAATGCGAACTACCCAACTTAAGACTAATCTTCACAAATATGAACCAAGTATCGCAATTGAGATATCTGAGTTCCCCCTGTGATGTTCGTGATTGCAAAGTTGGTGCTCGCAATTGCGATAACGGCGACACCAGCACACCAGAAACCTATATTTTGAGTCTTAGCCTTTCGCAAACACGTCTGAAACTTACCTGAGCCCTCGGGGATCCAAACCTAAAATTAGCACAAGTCTAAAAATATTATAAAAACTCGATCACGTGATCGAAATACAAATATAACATCTAGAACTACAAATTGAAAATCAAAATGCATTAATCTAAAAGAAAAGTTCAAGAACCTCTAGATTTGCAACCAAGTGTCTGAATCCTACCAAACCAACTCCAAATGACACCTAATTTTGCAGACAAGTTCCAAATGGAAAAATGAACCTTTTCCATGTCTCAAAGTAGAAATTCGATCGTGATATCCAAAAATTCAACATACGGTCAAACTTGGAAAAACTTATGAACCTCAAAATGCCAGCTTTCGACAAAATAAGTCAAATCAGCCTAGGGACCTCAGAATTCTATTCTGAGAATACTCTCAAGTCCAAAATCATACTATAAACCTATCGAAACCATGAACACACTATTTTGGGCTCATTTTCACAAACATCAAAACTTTGGTCAACATTTCTAACTTGGACTTCTAAGCCAAGAGCCAAAGGGTCCAAATCAAGCCAAAATCTTCCTGGAGCGAACAAAACCCACAAGTCATAAAAATATAAATACACATGTGTGAAGCATCAAAAGGGGAATCGGGGCTCATATACACAAAACAACTAGTCGAATCATTACAGTATAGAAGGTTTGTTGCGTGTTGAGATGTCCTCTTGGATTTGGTTAAGTGGATGGTTCATAGTTGATGGAGTGTTTGTCCTACTTATGATTCAAAGTTGATTCTAGAGTTCTTGTATTTTTGCACAATAACATTATGGATGAATTGAGCTTTGTGGGATTAGGTTTTAATGATCAAGGTTGCAGTCTAGTTTCGAAAAAATTGTTATAAGTTCTTTACAACATGAGAAATTTCAAGTGTTTAAGAGGATTCTAGCACGATATTGGATCACTTGAGAATGATTTACGTTGTAGAATACGCATTGTCTATTGTGCTGCAAATGTTTGACTAGTACTACTAAAATCACGTGGTTGGTAACCGTTGATGTATTTTCCATACGAGTGGAGGATTTATAGGAGTATTTATCACGAGGAGATTATGTATGCATGACTGGGAAGTTAATTAGGTGGAAGCGTTTGAGATCGGGTATGGAGATTCTTGTATTCATGACATTTAGAGATTGGATCTTGTTAGAGGATGACTATCCCCTTAGTTGCAGATTATGAATGTGTGTTAAAGGTTAGACAATTGGTTGTATGTATAATGGATAGGTCACTATGGACCTTTGGGAGGCTATGCACCAAATCAGAATGGTTTGAATTGGTTTGAGCGCCTCTTGGTAGGCCTAATTGGTATGTGTAATATACACTTGATTGATTTGTTTACTCAGCCCAACAATTGCCAGGGGTGTGTCATCGGCTAGAGTTTATCTGATTAATGCCCTGATTTGTTCCCTATATTACTCTCTTATGTGACGCTGGGTTGTGAGAGTATTGACTATTCACATGTATGATGTGATCCTATTTAGGCCTTATGGAAATATTAGCGGGAGATTACTCTTGAGATGTTGAATAGCTTATTGCACCTTAGCTGTGCTTTTCTTGTCTATGGTATATTGTGTTACCCGTCTCTTTATTGCTATGGTCATACAATTTGCATGGTAGTTTTTTATACATATGTGTTTGTTTATTTGGAGCATTATGGCTCGATGGATACTCCATATGGATTGATATGTTTGGATCAGGTTAGTCTCTATTGCGGAGTTATGATTGGATACGATTCCTTGTGGGTATTATGTGTGTCTTGTTTCACCCTTGTGGGATGGATCATAGCATTATTCTCTTGTGGATGTATCCATTGAACTTGTTGGACAGTTCTCTTATTTAATTCTATTTCCATTATTGGTGCATTCGAGTTGTTGTGTGTTTGGTGTATGGATCGTATATGGTCCTAGTTTTCATTTAGGGTGGAATGTAATTCGAGAAACTCGTACTATGTTAGATGAGGTTATCAAATATAGAATTAGTGCAATCTAATTTGGATAAGGAATTTTTTGAAGAAGAATGTTAGTAGTTAGCTTAGAATTTGGCAGTGGTTCTTATCGGGCAAGAGAACTCCACGACATATTGATTGATAACTGTTTATGTTTTTTTTTTGTGCATGTTTTTTTATCATTAGTAATGTTGTGAAAGTTTAGAATAATGTTTTATTTGTTGTGAGGTATATTACCGGTATCGGGTTTGGCATTGGGCAGCTAATATAGTCGAAAGATATTGCTATGAGTATATGAGTTATACGGTACATCATATGATTATATCTTGGGAATATATTTATGACTTGGTGCAGCTTGTGGGGAATGATAAAGTGTATATACACAAGAATCATCTTAGGAGGCGTTTGGAAAGTTAGAATTTGGTTCAAGGGTGTTACATCCCGTACCTTTCTACAGGTTGAGTCTTTTACTATATGTGTTCTTCCATGTTCTTTATATACTGATTTACATGCCTTACATACTTAGTACATTATTCCTACTAACGTTCTTTTGTTGGGGACGCTGCATTAATGCTTGCAGGTATAACTAGTTTGACGAGCCCTCATAGTAGACGAGATTGGCTTCAGCGAAGGATCGATAAGACTCCACCTCATTCGGAGTGCAACCGAGTTTGTGAGTCATCATGCCAGAAGTTTTATACAGACTTATGGGTAGGCCGGTACCCTGTCCTATTTGATGTCAAATAATCTGAGAGGCTTTGTAGAAAGAGATTCATTTTGTACAGCATGCCAGAGGCCTTGATAGCCCATATGTACTCATGTTTTAAGAAAAATTGTTCAGTGATACAGCATTTTCTCACTTACAGTTATACATTATGAGTTGTGGCCATGTGGGCCCATGGTAGTTATGAAAGGAATGAGTTCAGCTAAATCGACCTACGTCTGCTCTAGTTTTGGTCGAATGATCATGAGTTACAGAGTGGTTCACTCGGGCCAGTGTGGCACCGGGTGCCAGCCACGCCTCCCTAGGTTTGGGGCGTGACAAAGGGTTTATGGGCCAATGTTGAAGGAAGAAACTTCATTCAATATTTTCTTAATGCACTCATATGATTAAAGTGATGTGAGATAACCCATGGGGCCGTGATTTTATGACTTCTAAATAACTTTTGACACGTTCGACGACGAACGTATGTTTAAATGGGGGAGAATGCAACGACCCAGTTGGTCATTTTGAACTTTAGCATTTCATTCGGCAGTTTGAGAACTTGAGTAGCTTCATATGATGCACCACGACTTGTGTGTACGGTTGGTTTTGATATTCGAGAGGTTTGGGATTGATTGATAGTGTGATTCTCGTTTTAGAAGCTTTAAGTTGGACGAGTTGACAACTATTTGATTTTTGAGTAAACGATATTGGAATCGAGATTTGAAGGTTTATGGTGATTTTGGATTTGGTCGTATTTTCAAAAGTGGATTTACATGTTCCTAGAAGATTTTGGCTCTATTTGGCGAAAGTTAGACATTTGAAGAGTTTGAGAGTTCATACATTTGATCGAGAGTTGACGTCTATGTTATCATACTTCTATTGTGGTTTTGAGACCTTGGATAGGTTCATATAGTTCATTGTAACTTTTGTGAAAAGTTTGGTGGTGATCTGGAATGTCTAAGTGTGATCCATATATGTATGGTGGAGTTGGAATGTTTGAAACTTAAGAGAATGATTTGATCTTCAATTCTTAATTTTGATATTATTTGTGGTACTTTGGACCTTTGGTTAAGTTTGGATAATATTTTTTACTTTTTAGTACGATTGGACGGGTCCCGAGGGGCTCGGGTATGTTTTGAATCATTAGTCATGAGAAGTTTAGTTAAGAATTTGGAGTTTGACAACAGTCAACATAAGGTCTAGATCACCGCTTTTCGGTAGTTTTGAGTGCATGAGCAAGCTTGTAGCATATTTTATGGTTTAAATTCATATATGATTTGTGTTCGGGAGTTTCCGAATGAGTTTTGGGTGCTAAAACTAATATTTGCAATTGCTGAATTTTTTGGTGCCACAATTCGTCCATAAAATTTAAACTTCCTTTAACACTTCAAGATATCATATATCTCTCACTTTAAGACCAAATTGGGTGATTCAAAAAGGTATCTTGGTTGGAATCTCATAATGATTATATTAGGCTTTTTAAAAATGAGTTTCGGGATCATCTAGCACGAGTTGGGACAACTACTGTATTTTTTATACTTATTTCGGAATTTTGTCACTTTTACTCACAAAAATTTGGAGCTCAGGAAGAGGAAATTTTGAGGAAATGTTCATCACTACTTTGTCAGTAAGTGATTTCTATTTATTTTTGTATTATTTTAAGAATCTACATGAATTATTTAACTCTCATAACATGACATTTTGAAATGAATTTTGGGGTTTTGGATACAATTTAAGAAAGTGTATTTTGAAAATTTGAGGGTCGATTTGGACTCAGTTTTGGAATCTAATCGCATATTATGACTCGGTAGATTTTGGGTCATCATGATTTGGTGTTGGTTTCGAATTTTGGGCAAGCAAGCCCGAGTTGATATTTATTGACTTCTTGAAAATTCTTCAAAGAACAAAGCTTTATGGATCAAGATCGCTTCTTATAATATTGTTTCACTTTCTTGGTCGATGATTGGCTTGGATTTGCGTGATTGGAGGGTTAAAACAAAGTTTTTACGCAATTTTAGATCGAGGGCTAGCCCGGATTAGGTAAATATCTTGCCTAATCTTATTATGAGGGAATAATCCTTAGGATATAACCTTATTTGTATAATTAAAATGTGTGAGAATTGACGAATATGCAAGGTGACGAGTGTATATGTGGGTGTTATGTATGATTCATGATCGGAGTAGTCTTAAGGATGTATCATGCCTTGTTTTGTATATTGTGTTTCCTCATATCATTCTTTATATGTTTGTATGACTACGTGAACTTCTCGAATTATGTTAGAGATAATGTGTAGGACTTGATTTTATGTTTGAATAGGATACTCGCCTAACCTGAGATATGGTTGTACACATTGCACATGCATACGTATGCTATTTCATTAGTCCATAAGTGTGTAATTTGATATATGTTGTTTGTATATGAGTATTCTTTTATATACTTTATGTGTGATGGACTGAATTGATAGCATGTGAATGATCTGTGTGGGTTGAGTTATTATAGCATGTGAGTTTTTGTGCAGTTGCTATGATTATGGCACGTGAGTTATCTATGCCGTGATTATAATCATGGCATGTGAGTTGTCCATTCAGCGTGTGAATAAGGATGCATCCCCCTAGAGTCGCCCTTTCATGTATCTTTCTTGATGGCGTATGTGCATATTATGAAAAATTAATTTGTGGTTGGACTTTGCATATCTTTTTTATATGCAAACTCCTTAGATATATACATAATTTTTACTGTATATTTTCTCTTTATTCTAGCTACAGAATGTATATATGTCTTTTATGCATATCTTCTCTATATGATGCCTTACTTGATAAAATAATTCACGTACATGTCTTCTCTATATGTTAGTCCGTGTAACTTGACTTGTTTATTTATGCATATCTTCTCTATATGCAATTGTTGATGGTTATTTGATATTTCATGCTCATCTCTCTATATTCAATTGCTGACGGTTATTTGATATTTATGCATACTTTTTCTATATGCCACATGATTGAAAAAGTAATTCACAGCACATCTCTTTTTGTACATCAACCTACGTAACTTGGATTTCTTATTTGTGCATATATTCTCCATATGTAATTGTTGACAAATTAATAATATTAGATACATATTTTCTCTATATGCAACTGTTGACGGATTAATGATATTAGACGCATATCTCTATATGCAGAGCAGTTAAACTGGTACGCAACCTTTTCATATCTTATGCATATGCAATTGTCGACGAGTTAGTTGATATCAAATGTGTATCTCTATATGTTGAAACGTTAGTTTAGTTAAAATACTTATGCATATTTTATCCATGTGCACCGATGACCTTAACTGTACTTTATGCTTAGATTTTGATATTGTTTTTGTATACATGTATATGTTATTGATTTGTACATGTTAAGTAAAGTGAGTATTTTTTGACTTAAATCTTCATCACTACTTCATCGAGTTTAGTCTTGATACTTACCGAGTATATGAAGTTGGTTGTACCCATACTAGACTTCTGCACCTTGTGAGAAGATCTTGGAGCTGAGCTACATGGATGATGAAGGCTAGTATTAAAGTTGTACCAGAATCCAGACTCAAGCTACCACTTGATCATGGTAGTTTAGGAGTTATAATTCTGTTTATGTAAACTTTAAACAGACATTGTATTTTTTTCGTTGTACCAAAGCTGTATTCTTAATCATAGTTGCTCATGATTTGTACTACAATCCTTGGGATATTGTATGGAATTCATCCACTTATTTATTGATTATTGATGAATTTTTATTCAAGCTATGTTATTTGTTGTTTGTCTTACGTAACATGTAGGGTTAGGTACCTCACTACTTGGTGGAATTTTGATCGTGACAGTCATACACTTCTATTAAGTAAAGATTTCTGTATGGTTACTAGTTAAGTTAGAGTGTCTTTACAAATCGTGTCAAGTTATAGAGACTATGTAGATATTTAGCAACAAATCCATTTAATTAAATTTAAATTTTCGTTAGATTTTTAGGTTGTTAAGATATTTTAATTTTTTTATTTTTATGTTTTTGCAGGTTTTTGGGTATTATGTTTTCAAGTTGGCTATTTAAAGCCCTTTTATTCTTAATAAAAAGGGTAGAGAAAATTTTAATTATTTGTTAAATCTTCAGTTTTCTCTATCTCTTTAAAAAAATCAATATTAGTATTAAGAGCCTCATTGGTCTTACACGATCTATGACTTCTTCCAAAGAATTATTTTGACCAATATTAATTGTTAAAACTATTTTCAAACATGGCAACTAATAGTCTTTTTTTGAATGCCTCATAAATTTTCACTAGTGAAAATTATCAGATTTGGTCAGTAAAAAAAAATTGCATCATGAAACATATGATCTATAAAAAGTTGTAATCGAAGATAGACTCATATATCCACTCTCTCCAATCCTACTCTGCTCAAATGAAAGCTCATTCAGAAGAAAAAATCAAAACATGTAAAGATAAAAATAAATATAATTCAAAATTCAATTGCAAATTCAGTTTTTCTCTAAGAGTATTGCATGCGCAGCTATTGGACTTCTTTGTGGTATGGCAGCAGTAGCAAAGAAAGAAGTTGCTCACTCTGCTTTACCGAGAAAGGGGTGACTATTATACGGAAATGAAACTAGTAAAGTAAGATGCCGGAACTCTTGCTTTCGTCTTGACTTTACTCTTCCCCCCATCCTCCCGTCGCACAACCTATACAAGGGCTTTGAAGGGATAGGGGAAGAAAAGAAAAGAAAGAAGGTCATTTTCTTTTAGGAACATGGCTCCTTCATTCACTTGCTCATGAACTCGCAGCTTCGTCAGAAGCGACGCCTCTGGTACCTACTGGTATGTCAGGATCCAATTGGTCATGAACATCGTAAGGTGGAATTTGCTCCATTTTGCTCAGTTGGGGAGCGGAGGTACCCTCAAACGGTGTATGGGCTGTGATATTTGTGGTAGCGGGGTAAACAGCAAAAGAAGCCTGAGAAAAGTTCAAAATTGAGTACCAAGAAAGTGATCTAGTCAGATAAATATAGAATTTGAATTTGAAAGCAATTTTGAATCTCTTAAGAAACAAGAGGATGAGATTATCACTAAGCATTCCTAGAGGATCTCTTTCGTTTTTAATAGAATCATTTTGCTCGGTGAGGATTTCAAAAACAACAAAATAGTAGAAAAAAGATCTTGTGACTATTACAAAAAGATCTTGTTACAAACACTGCTTTTTATGCATAAAAAAGATACAAAAAAAAAAAAGTCAATTATCCTCCTTTCAAATACTGTAGAAAGAAAATACACCTAAAATATTTTATTGGTGGAGACATAAAACATTATGTGAAAATTACAAATAAATTAAGTAATCATGTTATAAAAGTGTACAAGTTCAAAGACATTCAAAATAATCCTCAATACAAATAACAAAAATAGTAATTAAGAAGGAGAAATATTTTTAGATTGCAGCAATTGAAGTAAAGGATGAGTGTAGTAAAACCCTTAGGTTTTAGTTGAGCGAGGATGAACTCTCATACTCAAAATATATAATGGCCCTTAGGCTCTTGAATCGAGCCGATATGGCCTCAGAAGAGTGGCTTTTCCCTTTTTGGCTTAAAAAGTTTAATCATGTAGGAATTTGTTATGCCTTAGCACGAATAAGTTTGTACTCGTTAGGTTTTTTCGGGGTCTAATGTTATCGAAACTCTTTTCTCTGCCTTATCACAAGTTTGTACTAAATTGTTCGAAGGTTCGAACAGTTCGATACCTCTTAAGGTTTTTCGAGGGCTGACGTTATCGAAGCCCTTAGGTTATTTTGCCGAGGGAAACCTTTTTAACCGGTTTATAAAAGAATTCGAAGGTGCGGAATTCAGATGTCTCCGAACCGTGTTGGTTTGGCTGTAGGGGATCTGCCTCTTGGGCTTATTTTCCCAATTACACTTTGAACTAGTTCAAAGTGTTAGTCCCCGAGTAGGTTAGCCTTGGCCTATAAAATCGAGGGTTGCTTTTTTAAGGTCTTATGGTATCGAAGTTTAGTAATTCGAACATGTCAATTTTTGAACGGCAGTTCCCGAGTACGAGGTTGATTGTTCGAGCTTTAGTTGCGATCGGCCCTTGAGCTAGTTTGCGCAATAAATCATAAGTATGAAATTTGTAAAGTAGAAATTTCACCAAGGCACGAGACATCTGGTAAGGAAAAAATACTTCTTTCCATAGGTCATACATGTGTACATGTTTTGCCACTAGGGCTCGAGTAATCTACATGGACACGGTCCATTCGACCGTTTGGTCCTTTACAAAATTTTCCTATAGAGACCCTATTGACATGAAGTATTTTCCTTGAAAATATAACATCTGAGGGTGATGCCCCCCAGTATTCGAGGTTGATTATAAAGAAGCCTTGAATACTGTTGAATTGCTCTAAGTTAGCACGAACAATAGTTTCCTCGTTAAAAACCTTGCCGGAAAATCCCATTTGGGATAAAAACTGGTCGAAGGGAAAAAGAGTGTAACACGTGCATTCAGGCCTAAGGACTTCATGTTTAGAGAAAACTTCGACGTCTGCGATCGAACACCTGCAACAAGTTAGTATAAAATATAAATGAAAAAGGAGAAGGTCATACCTTAACAATAATATCGTTTGAGGAGCGATATGTTCTAATTATTTGGCAGTTGTTCGCCGTTCATCATGCCAAGCTTGTAGTATCCCTTTCCGATGATGTCGAGGACCTGATACGGTCCTTCCCAATTTGGGCCAAGTTTTCCTTCGTTTGGGTCTCGAGTATTGAGGGTGACTTTCCTCAGAACTAAATCCCCGATTCTAAAGTGGCGAAGGTTGGCCCTTTGATTGTAATACCTTTCGATGCGCTGCTTTTGTGCGGCCATTCGGACGAGGGCGACTTCCTTTTTTCATCTAGTAATTCAAGGCTCGTATTCATAGCCTCGTGATTTGACCATTCCGTTGTGTATCGAAACCTGACGCTAGGTTCCCCAACTTCGACCAGGATCAAAGCTTAGGCGCCATATACTAAGGAGAATGGTGTTGCCCCCGTACTAGATTTTGACGTTGTTTGATACACCCAAAAGACTTCGGGAAAAATTTCTGTCCATTTTCCCTTAGTGTCGTTTAATCTTTTCTTTAGATTCTGAATGATGGTCTTGTTTGTTGATTCGGCCTGTTCGTTCCCACTAAGATGATACTGTGTCAATAAGATCCTTTTTATTTTGTGATCTTCGAGAAACTTTATTATTTTGCTGCCGAATTGTTTTCCATTGTCGCATGCTATTTCGGCAGGTATCCCGAATTGACATATGATGTGATCCCAGATGAAGTCTATAACTTCATTTTCTCTGACTTTCTCAAAGTTTTGTTCTTCAATACACTTAGAGAAATAGTCAATCATAAATAGAATGAATTTAGCTTTACCTTTAGTCGATGGCAGAGGGCCGACGATATCCATTCCCCATTTCATGAACGACCATGGAGATAAGACTGAATGAAGTTGTTCTCCGGGCTGGTGGATCATCGATGCATATTTTTGGCACTTGTCACATTTTCGAAAGAATTATTTAGTATCATTTTCCATATTGGCCCCATAATATCCCGCTCTGCTGACTTTGTGAACTAATGATTCGGCACCGGAAGGATTTCCATAAGTACCCTCGTGAATTTTTCCTAGAATGTTTTCGGTGTCTCCCAGGCCCAAACATATTTCCAACGAATTATCGAACATCCTTCTGTATAATGTTCCATCTACGGCCAATGTGAATCGTGCAGCCTTAGTTCGTAGAGTCCTCGATTCCTTAGGGTCCGATGGGATCCCGTTTCTTAGATACTCGATATATTTATTCATCCAATCCCAAGTTATACTTGTGGAGTTTATTTCGACGTGGCCTTCTTCAATTACTGACTTCGAAAGTTGTACGATAGTCCCCGAGATAATTTCATCATCTTCGACTGATAACCCCAAATTCGCGAGGGCGTCTTCTGTTCTCAATGCACATAATGTAGGTTCCATTCTTTAAACCGATGTAGCGTTAACTGCAACTTGTCCAAGTACCTTTTTATTAGATCCTCTCGAACCTCGAAGGTTCTGTTGACTTAGTTTACCACAAGAAGGGAGCCACATTTTGCCTCGATGACCTCTGCTCCCAAGCTTTTAGCTAGTTCGAGTCCTACAATCATGGCCTCATACTCGGCCTCATTGTTTGTCAACTTAGAAGTTCTGATAGATTGTCTAATTGTATTGCCTGTGGGTGACTTCAAAACTATACCTAGCCTGAAACCATTTACACTCGAAGCGCCATCTGTAAAGAGGGTCCACACCCCCAAAGATGTACCCGTTTTTAACAAAAGTTCCTTTTCGACATCGGGTACGAGGGCTGGCGTGAAGTCGGCCACGAAGTCTACTAAGATTTGAGACTTGATGGTCGTCGGGGTTGATAGTCGATATCATACCCACTGAGTTCGACGGCCCATTTGTCCAATCAGCCCGAGAGTTCGGGCTTATGCAAAACATTACGAAGAGGATAAATGGTCACCACACAAATTAGTTAACACTAAAAATATGGTTTTAGTTTCCAAGAGACTCTTATTAAAGCAAGCGCCAATTTTTCTAAGTGTAGGTACCGGATCTCGGCCTCGCCTAAAGTTCGACTAACATAGTAAACATGAAATTGCGTATCTTGCTCTTCTCAAACTAGGACACCACTTACCGCGACTTCCGAGACTGCTACGTATAAGTAGAGTTGTTCGTTTGCTTTCTGAGTATGAAGAAATGGTAGGCTCGAGAGATACCGCTTCAATTCTTCCAACGCCAGTTGGCATTCTGGGGTCCAAGAAAAATTGTTCTTCTTTTTGAGCAGTGAGAAGAACCTGTGGCTTCGACCTGAAGACCTCGAAACGAACCGGCCTAAGGCGGCTATTCGTACTATTAATCTTTGTACGGTCTTAACGCTGCCTACGACTGTGATGTCTTTGATTTCCTTGATTTTATTGGGGTTGATTTCGATCCCCCGATTTAACACCATAAAGAAGAGGACCTTGCCCGAACCGACCCTGAAAGCACACTTCTCGGGATTGAGCTTCATGTTTTATTTTCTCAACATGTTGAAGGTTTCCTGCAAATGTGTTAAATGGTCCTATGCGCGTAGGGACTTAACTAGAATACCTCCATTGATTTACCTATTTTTTCTTCAAACATTTTGTTCACTAGGCGTTGGTAAGTAGCACCAGCATTTTTTAATCCAAATGGAATTACATTATAATAATATGTGCCATATTTAGTGATGAACGAAGTCTTTTCCTGATCCTCCGGGTTCATTTGAATTTGATTGTAACCGTAGTAGGCGTCAAGTAAACTTAGGATCCCATGGCTGACTGTGGCATTGATCATGCGATCGATATTCGACAGAGGAAAAGAGTCCTTGGGCATGCTTTGTTTAAGTCTTTATAATCTACGCACATCCTAAGTTTGTTCTCCTTTTTAGGAACTACCACTACGTTTGCTAACTATTCGGGATATTTTACTTCCCGAATAGATCCTATTTTGAGAAGTTTAGTTACCTCGTCCTTGATGAATACATGTTTTACCTTGGACTGGGGCCTTCTTTTTTGTTTTATCGGTCTGAACTTCGGGTCCATGCTCAATCGATGTGTTGTGATCTCCGGTGGGATCCCTGTCATATCTAAGTGGGACCAAGCAAACCAATTCATATTACCAATAAGAAATTTTAATGAGTTTTTCCTGAGTTCGAGGGTAACCCCGTACCCAGGTATACCTTTCGACCGAGTAGATACTCGATCAATATAACTTGTTCCAACTCTTCGACTGTTAATTTGGTGGCGTCGGAATCTTCGGGGATAATGACGGATCGAGGGATCCAGTAGTCGTCGTCCTCTTCCACTCCCTGCTATTCCGACTAAGTCGAGGCCAATGGTTGTGGTTGTTATTTGACCTCCTATTTTCCTTTGACCTCTGATCCCTTTGTTGACGAAAGGGCCGATATTGGTATTACCTCATCAACCGCGAACATTTCTTTTGCAGCATGTTTCTCCCCATATACCATTTTCACTCCATCCGGTGTTGGGAATTTCAGCATTTGGTGGAGAGTCGAAGGGACTACCCTCATATTGTGAATCCAGGACCTTCCGAGCAGGGCGTTGTACCTCATGTCGCCATTGATTACATAGAACTTGGTTTCTTGAATAGTCCCAGCTATGTTCACCGGTAAAATGATTTCTCCTTTAGTTGTTTCACTGGCCATGTTGAAACCATTCAGGACCTGAGCTGTGGGTACGATTTGATCTTAGGCCAAGCTGCTCCACGACCCTCGATCGGATAATATTTGCCGAGCTACCTGGGTCGATTAAAACACGCTTAACTTGAATTTTATTCATAAAAATAAATTATCAGAGCGTCATTGGGGGGTTGAGAGATTCCTTCTCCTTCATCCTTGTTGAATGATAGGTGCCTTCTGGCACATAATCTCGAGTCCGTTTTTCCCTAGTAATTGATACTTTAGTGCATTTGAACACATGCCCTTGTGGAATATCGATCCACCGATGATCATATGGATCACATGTTGTGGCTCTTCCTGTTTGTTTTTCCCGTTGGCGTCCCTTTCTCTGAAATGGTGTTTGGCTCAATCGCTTAAGAACTTTCGAAGGTAGCCCTCGTTGAATATACGGGCTACCTCCTCCCTCAGTTACCTGCAGTCTTCAGCTTTGTAGCCATTTGTATCGTGGTACTTGCACATTTGATGGGGGTTTCTTTGGGAATGATCGGTTTGAAGGGGCCTGGGCCATTTAGTATCTTTCATTCTCCCGATGGCAGACACAATACCTGATGCATCGATATTGAAGTTGTACTTCGATAATCGTGGTGCCTATGTGGGATCGGCATGCTTATCGAAAGAACTTTTTCTCATGAGTCCCCACGAACTTTGTCCTTGATCGCCCTTTGATCATTACAGATGGGATTGCGTCTGGGGCTGCTTTTTCTATGATCTGCATTGTACGGCTGATATCGGTCTCTATTCGACTGAGGTTCCCTATCGATACTCCTCTGGTTTCTTCATACAGGCGTGTTCGGATATACGGAACCGGAAGGGGTTCCCAATTGGTCATCCTAAACTCTGATCTTCGACTGGTACCGATTATGTACATCGGCCCAGGTTACCGCCGGATATTCAATTAGATTCTACTTCAGTTGACGTGATGCCACGGAACTCTGGTCGTTCAACCCCTTAGTAAAGCCTTGAACAACCCAATCGTCTGTGACTGGTGGTAATTCCATGCGTTTCATTTGGAATCGATACACGAACTCCCTCAGCATTTCATTCCCCTTTTGTTTCACTTTGAAAAAGTTCGATTTCCTCGTCGCAACCTTTATTGCCCCGGCATGTACCTTTACGAAAGAATCTGCAAGCATGGAGAATGAGTCGATGGAATTTGGTGGTAGATTGTGGTACTAGATCATTGCTCCCTTCGATAGAGTTTCTCCAAATTTCTTCAGTAGAACAGATTCAATCTCAACATCTTCCAAATCATTTCCTTTGATGGTGCAGGTATAGGAGGTGTGCTCGTTGGGATTGATGGTCCCATTGTACTTAGGGATTTCCGGCATACAGAATTTCTTCGGAATGGGCTTCAGAGCTGCACTTTGGGAAAACGGTTTTTGCACAAACTTCTTTGAGTCCATTCCTTTTAAAATCGGCGGTTCCCCTAATATCTGGTCAACCGGGGAATTGTACGTTTCCACTTTCTTATCATTTGCCTCAATTTTATTTTCTCCTGATTCAATTCGTTTGGTGAGCTCCTCGAGCATCTTCATAACGGCGGGGTCAGTCCTCGATTCATTGACGTTTGAACTTTCTGGCACTAGTTCGGTTTGGCAAGCGATATCCGGTTAGACCCCACTCGGCATTCGATGTTGATTTTATGGTTGTGCAAAAGCAGCTTGTTGAGCCTGTAACATCTCGAATATTACTTGGAGGCTGACTCCTCCATCTCTTCCTCCTTGCGTACCTCGACCACCAGATCGACCTTCTCTGCGTCGCTCCCTTCGGGATCTGCGCCAAAATTTGCATTTAAGGCGATGTGTGATCGACTGGATTGACAATTGGTGCTTCCTCGAGATCAGGCTGAGGCACCTCGATCCCCGGAGCAACTACATTGTGATTCTCTCCATGAAATTCGAGGCAATTGTCATCATGTGTGGTTGTTGTTTGCGAGTTTGACATGTTTTATACTGAATACAAAAATACTTACAAGAACAAGCGTAAAATAGTGTGTGTTATCGGAATCAGTATTGAACAATCACTATTATCCTTAGCCCCACGGTGGGCGCCAAACTGTTTACCCTAAAATTTGGATAACAATTAAACTTATATTGTGGTTTTAAGGATATTTGATTTCACTCAACACCAATTAATAAGTATGAAGATAAATGACAGAACTAAATTACAAGTAAAGCAAAACAGTGTTTGAACAGGACTTCAGCCCTCGAGTCGAAGTACTCTCTAACTGATAAGTGCAACAACAATAGGAAAATAGAGTAAACTGATGAACAATAAGTAAGTGAGAAAGAGATGATTGTATTGCTATAATTCCTGTGAAGAATGATTACAAATTATTAGAACTCTTCTTTATATAGTAGAGGAATTCTACTTATGGTATAACTCTAACTACATAATGAAATCACATAATTAGCTCATTAACCGCTTCTGATTTGATTCGTTCCGAGATTTACGCCATGATCCTCGACCAGTCACGGATATCTCGCTCTTCCGTTATTAGGCCATCTCCAATATTACTCGGTGCCTGTCTCTCTTGGCTTCGATTGCCACCGACCTCGATCTCGAACTCGATGCCTTAGCTCCGTGATTTGGCGGAAGCTGACCTTCGATGCAACATTCTAGTCTCGATCAAATAGTAAAATCAGGTGGCCCCGATTTTAACCGTATACAATGTAGTTACAATAAAATGGAAAGTGAACGAGTTTCCAAATATTAGAAGAAGTATTATTCTTGTTCCAACAAACTAAAAGTATAAAGTGTCATATAATAAGAACTAGGGGTATATTATATTGAAAAATATGAGTATTTCGTATAAAATAAATTGGGAAAAGAATGCCATAGGAGTATAAAATTAAGTTGTGAAATTTATCCAACTAGTAATTGTCCTTCATAGCCCGTCCCTTACCCTTTCCCATCCGCAAATGAAACAACATAAATACCTCTCCTACAAAAGAATTTTAAGCAATCTTCACCTACTTTTCATTTCTTCGTTCTTTCTAAATGGCTACTTCTTTTAACATAAAGGTTACAATATCCACTATATTGGTAGTCCTTAACATGGTAACACTAATTCATGCTGCACCAAAAGTGTCCTGTATTTAATTTCATCTTTGGTGACTCCTTACTTGATAATGGCAATAACAACAAACTTATTGTAATGAGACAGGAAGTCATCATCTTCGAGTTGGTTAAATTGTTGTTCAAGTTCATTATCAGCAATATCGGAAGTGTCATTGTCTTCTAATAAAAGTTGTTCGATCTGGTTAAGAACAGACTCATCTAAATCAAGATTTTTAATTTTGTTAGACAACTTGCAATATTTGGCTATATGACCTAGTTTGTCACATTTGAAATATTTGCCAGAACTAGGAGTTTGGAAATTTATTACCCATTATGCAGAACAACTATAATGCAAATAATATTTATGAATGGAACATAGATGAGTTTCATGATCCCTATGCGTGAAATAATTGGGTTTCTCTCATGAGTATTCCCCGCAAAAATAAATTGAGAGAGTACTAAACTTTTTTTTTTTGAGAAGCTGGTTTAATTTATTCAAATAAACTACGTAACGTCGAACACAAGATTCGTTGGATCATTACAAAAGTTAGAAAACCCATGTAAGACATTAAGATTACCAAGAATAACAAGTTTCCTACAATTATTTTCACAAACAAATTTATTAATGAAAAAGAAAACCCTCCTCGTCCTCCGGCGTCCTGGACTCGACAAAGGTACTAAACTTACTGAAGAGTTAATGATAGATACAAAGTGAAATTCTTGTCGACGAAAATTCTCGTCTTTTTTGTTTCCGAATTTCAGTGCCAAAAAACTAAGTTGACTCAAATTAATGCCGATTCACTTACTCTCGAATGGATGGGGTATTAATTTTATTCAATTCTTGATTTTACGTAGTTGAGTTTTGAGGGAGAATATTTCTTTTTCCAAGGATTAGGGAACAATGTCTTCCACACCCATATATTAAGAGGCGAAACATTTTTCCCAAGTCTTTCTCAAATTTTCATCATTTGCTTGTAATTTTTCCAAGATAAAATAAATATTATTCCTTGCTTCCATTTTGTGTATTATTGTTTGATTGACCATTTTATTTAAGAAAAAAATTTGAAGCTTGTGATTTAAAACAAGTCATAGATATTTGTGTACTATAAATTATCTTATTAAGAGTAAATTAGAAAATTTAAAGTAAAATTGCTTATAAAGATGGTATTCTTTTTAGAACATACTAAAAAGAGAAGTGTATCACATATATTAAGATAGATGAAATATTTAATTTTCAGATAGCATTCACATATATGTATCTCCCTTATTAGTAGATTTTATTCAGAAATTAAAAATAATGTTTAAAATTTTGACATATTTTTTCATTATTACTAGTATTAGAACTCGTGTGATGCGTGAATAATATTAAAAATATCAATCATATCAAACTATAATCTAATTTATTTGCACACATTATATCATATTGTTTTAACAAAATTTCAACTATAATCTTCTTCTTAATGCAAACTACCCAATAGATAAAACTCTATGGAATTAAAGAAATCAATTTATAATCATCAATTAACTTTTGAATGAAACTCAAATATCATAATTAATTAGTTTGTAATAATAATAATTTAAAAATAAAACATAATTCAGAACTTATATATATATATAATGTAATTCAAATTAAGTTATTGAAGCTTCTTTATTTACCACATTTATAATTTCATGTTTTTTTCGTCATCATTAAATATTCAATATATTTCTACTTGTCACTCGTGAAAGATCATAAAAGTGTTGATTTTGTAAACACATGGTTCGTTGGAAATGACCCTTATGAGATAATAATTTATCTTTACTTTTATTAATAGTCATAAAACCAAGTAATGTAATTGAGAATTGTCTTCACTTGAATTAAAAGGTATTCCTCTGTTCTTATGTAAATAATTTTCTAGCTTTTTTGACTGACTAAAGATAAGAAATTGCTTTTTAAAAATCAAGAATCTATTAATTAGGTAATTGTTTTTAAAATTACGCTTATCTAATCAATCATTTAACATTTTTTTAAGAAGTCTATTAACATTTGAATACACTTTACTACACATAGATAGAGAAGAGATTGATAACTATTTTTCAAAATTTTAAATGTCTACTTTAAAAGATTTAAAGTTTCAAATTGTACAATAAAAACGTATAACTAGAAAAATAAGCTAGTCAGACTTTAACGGATTGGGTAACAAAAGAAAGTGTAAAAGAGAAAGAGAAAGAGAGAGAAAAAAAGAATCCAACTTACAGTGCCATAAGGATGGCAAACTGGTTGAGGCATAAGCTTAGCAAGGTTGGTTCGGATTTTTCAGTTATCAAAAATAAATTAAGTCGAATTTTTTAATTTATAAATTAAATCAAATCAAATTAGTAAAGTCGGATTTTCTAATCTCGGTTTCTTTTTAGTTTTTGGATTTTTTTCTGTAAAGTCTTCATAGCACAAACTATGTAACTTCTGCTCTAATATTTCTTTAATCCTAATAGGATACAACTAAATAATGTATTATCCAAGAAAATAACACAATAACATGAGATGAGCCATAGCAGCGTACTAAAATATTCAATAATAAAGATAATAAAATCACATAAAAAAAATTAGTAATTAATACGCCGTTATAAAAACTAGCATAATCTAAAAATACTATATAAGTCATGCTAGAATAAATACACCTAATAAGTACTATAAATTACACAACTACACACTAAAGAAAGAGATAAACTAGGTCATGCATTTTCACAGTAAACCAATGCAAACTTAAAAAATAGATATCCAACATTATTATCATTCCTATTGTTGAATTGAATTTGCTTTATTAGCGTTAGTATTGTTCTGAACTTTATTTGACTTACTACCTTTATGGGCTATAAAATTTATTGGAGCATTCAAGAATGTTAAGTACAAACTTTAAATAATACGTTTAAAGATAAAACTGTGAACAAGTTTAAGAAATATTTATAAATTATATTACAATAAACATTTATATGTATAAAATATTTTTAAAAATTGTATAAATGTAATGTCAGGTTGGTTTGGTTACGATCTAACTTTTTTTAGTTGAGACCAATTATGATCGATTTCTTTTTTTTTTACAACACCAAACCAAATTAAACCAAACTATAATCGAATTTTTTTTTTCTCGATTATTGGTTTAGGTATCAGTTTTCATTGTACACCCCTACTTTTCATTTACAGAACTAATATATAAACTTCCCACGAGCAAAATTCACATATATAAACATGTATAGCATTTCATCAATTATGGGTACGTTAATCAAATCTTTTCCCCCCTTTAGTTTCCGCTTTATATACTACTAATTTGAAATGATTAATTTTATTATATTATTTCTAATTCTATTTCCTTGTTAAGTAGGTACTCTTAGTTTTTTGAACAATCCTCTTTCGAAAACAGTTGGTGAAGGAAAATGCATTTTTATCCGTCACTTGGTCATGGACAATAATTTTATCACACGTGGAGTAGTGAAACTGTTTATGAAGTTGAAAATGGAAAAGAGCACTGAAATTTCTCAATTTACAGTTTAGTTCGGCATTTCCAGTATTTGAATTTTTTTTTCTTTTTGTCCTCGTCTGGTTTTGTTGAAGGTTGTTATCCTTGCCAGCAAAGTTGCTCTCTCATTTGGGATATATGATTCACTACTACAAATCGGGTAAAATCCGGCCCACCAGAAAACCGACAAGAAAACCATCCAGCACGGAAATTCTCAAAAATATATTTTACAATTTTTTAAAATGCCATACCGATCAAGGATGGTCGGTAAAAATTAGCGCGATTACCCGGGAAAACTAATGACTGAAATCGGTCGGTAAATTGGTCGACAATTGTAATTTCTGGAAACTAATCGACAAATTTCAGTCGGTTCGTAGGTCAAACACGGTCAAACTTTTATATCACATTGCAAATTACTATATAAATAATTTAAATATAATCCATGTACCACTTTATTTTTTAAATACGAATAATGAATGCACTAACATGTACTTTGTATACAGGTAAAATCGGAGAAAATGTTATCCCCAATTTTTCGGTAAAGAAACAAGAGGGAGGCATGAAGTGACGCAACCTCGAGTAAAGACGAAGTGTTCCTCGTTATTGAGACCGGAAAGGACGGACTATGCATCCGGGATTGGACACGGCTGAACATTAGGTCCGGGCAGAGTGGAGGCTCGGGACTAAGGAAAAAGAGGAACGGTCAAGCCAGATAAGCGGGGAGCCATGATATTTGCCCTCAACCGGGTATTACGGCACAAATCTCGCCCGATATCACATGCAGATCAACTCATATATGCATTCCCCCTGCATGTAGCAAATAATAACAATTAGAAAAAATTCCTCCAATAAAGTTAGGCAAGACACTACCTTAAACAAGCCAAATTGATACACTAGAAGTGTCATCCCGCTCAAATCGACCTCCAAACGGCACAAAACTAGCCAAAATCAACTCAAAATCATCAATTAATGCCATAGGATCCAAACCTAAACGATAAAGCTCAAATCATTAATCATATACTAAAATTCAACCAAAAAGACAAACTCGAACCTGCAACTCGGAACTTGACAAATCTCAGAAATTCCGATATCATTCGAATACGAGTCCAACCATAGTAATTTCACTCAAATCTGACTCTGAATCATGGAATATAATCAAAACCGAGTCAAAAATACTTACTTGATCTATGTGGTGCAAAATCGCCTCATAAATTGCCCAAATTGCAGCTTCATAACTCAAAGTATGATAAAATGACCAAAATCTTCGAAATAGAGTACTTTAAAAGCACGGCCCAGGTGAACTCTTCGCGAACGCGGAAAAACTCACGCGTTCGCGATGAACAAAAATCACGTTGCATTAATTAAATCTACGCGTCTGCGGCACAAGCCTCGCGAACACAATTCACTAAACGAACGCGTAGAAGCAGACGCGAACGCGAAGAAGACCAAGCCCAACTCTAAGCGAATGTGGTCGACATGTCGCGAACGCGATGAAGAAAATCCCCCGGTTCAATGAATTACTACGCGATCGCGGCCACAGTTTTGCGATTGCAAAGAACAACAGAGACATCAGCAAACAACAGAAATCAACCACTCCAAGCCGATTCGATATGATCCGAAACCACCACAAAACTCACTCGAGCCCCTCAGGACCCCATCTGAACATACCAACAATTTCCAAAATATAATACGAACCAACTCGAGGCCTCAAATCTCATATAATAACATCAAAACCACGAATCATACCTCAAATCAAACTTAATAAATTTTTGAACTTTCAACTTCTAAAACTCGTGCTGAACCATATCAAGTCAACTTTGAATGACCTCAAATTTTGCACATAAGTTCCAAGTAACATAAAAATCTATTCCAACTCATGGAACCAAAATCCGAACCCGATATTATCAATGCCAACTCCTGGTCAAATTTATGAACATTCTAAACCTTCAAATTGCTGACTTATGCCAAATCGAGCTGAAACCTTCTAGAAACATCCTAGTGAAAATCCGGGTATATTCCCAAGTCCAAAATCATCATCCAGACCCATCAGAACCAAAAGAACTTCGATCTAAGGTCAAACACACAAAAGTCAAACTTGGCCAACTCGTCCAACTTAAAGCTTCCAAGTGAGAATCATTCTTCAAAATCAATCCCGAGACACCTGAAAACCAAAAATGATGATACACGCAAGTAATAATATACCATATGAAGCTACTCATGACTCCAAAATACCCAACTGAATGCAAATGCTCAAAACGACCGGTCGGGTCGTTACATATTCTAACAATTCAAACCTTAGTCTGTGATGCGGACTCAATTATTTCTTTTAACATTATATGAAAGTCTCCTATAACTGTAGGAATGTCAACATATATGCTGCATGGATAATACTCTATAATGTTAAGTGTGTTCGTAACGTAACTAACTTTGGGTCATAGATCGAATTATTTCTTTCATGCCTTCTCAGCTGTCGTTAAACATAAGAAATTACTGTTCCTAGTTGTTCTGCCACTTGTTGCATGAATTCTTGGCTTATCATAGTGTCCACGCATACTGGAATTTTGTGTAGCTCACAAGATCTCAGATATTACTTTTGATTTTATTTGTTGTTCATTAGTCACAATAGGTGCCACTTTCTTATGGAATGCATACAATGTTCTACTGGGAGTTATTACAAGATTATTTATTCTATAATAGCAAATTCAGGTTGCTATGCTTAGGTCGAAGCCTTATTCCTTATTTTCTTAGCTAGTTTTTCGTTGTAGTACTTAGGGGAGACCCTCTGACTCTTGTAAAGCTGCGAGCATATTACATCGTATACCCGATAGAATTTTTGATGTTCTTACTCGCCTATAAATAACCTTAGTTACATACCTCCATGCCCTTGTGCTCGTAAGCTTACGTTTGAACCCAAATTATGATTGTATCCCCAGTGGCACTCGCTTTTATTTCCGTAACACTTATGCGGTACCATTAGCTAACCCAACGCCTATTTGAATATTTCTCAAGGATTATGATCTCGTATCTGCGAGACTGAATTTCCTATGTTGGGGTTCACTATGTTTATCTTGCATGATCTATTGATTTACTTGTGACCTCTTGTCTAGCCATAACTAGGCTCTTCTTGAAGTAACTACTAATGTTCGGTCCATTCACATATCTATATTATGTGTAACCTCTCTTGGGTTATATTTTTTTTGTCTTAACTTACCTCTCGCACTGTCTCCTTATGTATCAAGTGTGCATTCACACTTAATTATCAATTAACATCCTTCCCCGGAACCCTTACTACCTCTTCCCGGTGTCGTGCTTGCATAATGTTCTAGAGTCATGATATCTATAGGATCTTAATAAATGTAATCTCATTCTTCTCGCCTTTTTACCACATTTTTCTTCTACCATTCTATGTATATACCTGAACTACTTAACTCCGACTTAATACCATATCACACCATCTTCCACATTTAGGGGAGTACTAACATTTAATGCTCAGAAGTTTTACCTGCAAATGTTTTGCCTCTTCATCTTCGGCGTCTTTTCACATTTTTAACAACCCGTACTCGCCTTGCTGTGACCCTTCTGTACTGGGGATAACTGAACTTCTTATGCACGAGGGTGACACCTAGTGTGACTGGCACACCTAGACCCTTAAGCTTAACTTTGCTCATTAAGCTTGCTAAAGGGAATAATCTTCCTAAAGTACCTTTAAAGGTTATTCTTAGTTGTCCAGTCTATTATTGCCGCAGAAATTATCACGATGTCGACTATTATCAAATCCTCCCCAATTCAAGTTTGGTTTATCTTGTTTATTAGTCCATCCTAATTTCTTATTACCTCGGGGGGTCTAACTTAGCATTTTGGTAGCCACATTGGAGTCACAAACTCAATTCTCGAAATGAGGATATGACTATATGGCTTATACTCTTTTACATTCATAAGGCTTGTTTCCTCTTGTCTTTTCCTTCACTTGACTATAGACTTTGTCATCTTGTCGTATTTTGATTTACTCTTATCACCCGTTTATCACATATTAAACATAATGCTTCATTTACTCTTTTCTTATTCTCCTGCTAATATTTTTGTCTATCACCCTACTCTGAAAACTTCAACAAAATATTCTTTCAATTTTAGCTCCCCTTGCTTCATCTCATTGGCTTTATGGTTTGCCTAACACTCTCTCTTAAATAGGGATGGGAGTCATACTAAGGTAAATATTTATTCCTTCTAGGATTATAGTGCCTATCTTCTGAATCTTCATAACATTCTGGTATTCATATTTGACTGTACTATTCTAGACTGCACCATCTGGGTGTCTCACAAGAAGAACTATATCATGTTTGCAATATCCTTCGAAAATGTCACATAATGCTAACAATCCATCAACCATTTTGGGTTTCTCTAATCCCAGCTAGATCTTGGTATCATATCCTCCTCTTAAACTATATTGTTAGTTCCCATAGGGCGTAACTAAAATGGGTGTCGCCAATTGTACATATCGCTATTACTGTTGAAAGTATCTCAGAATGCTTATATTTCTCTACCTGAATTATGAATACTAATAATCTTTACTAACTGGGTGCCTTGTACCCTTCTTCACCTTGCTTCTTTTACCTATTGAAACATAGAGTTTTAGACTCCCATAGCCTGCTATTCGCAGGGTGTGTTAGATATTCCCATGTTAGTGTCTTAAGTAAGAAATTTGCACATCTAGTATGCACGATCTTATAGGGCCTCAAACTAGGCCACGTCGTCAAGAAATCTCTATCTACTAGTGCCCTTACCTGCTATTATATTAGCCTCTAGATAGTTGTAATCTTAAGCGCAAGCATCTCTGTATCATTAGCAAACATAAATCCGGACTCAAACTCTTATGACTCAGCTCTTTAGCACGATTTGGATTTGAATGAAGGGTTAAAGACTCCTAAATGCCTTGTAGCTTCCTGTTTAAATAACGTGGTGCATGACACATCTAAAAACCAAAACTTTACTAGGCACGACTTATAGACTCCATAGGACCTGCTCTAATACCACATTTGTTAGGCCCCAAACTTGGCGAGGCGAGACCAGCACACGGTGCCTCGCTTGATCGAGCATACCAACATGAGACTGAGGGGCTCTGAACTTACAATGTGGTACTTTGGACGGCAAGGCCACATCACAGGACAATTTTTGGAACAAAATATAAACTGAGCTGAGATTAGCTCCAATTGAACATCCGTATAAGGCTGGGCCGGCAAGGCCGTCATAACTACTACTATAACTGACAAACCAAAAGAATATACAAACAAGGCCTATATACTACACTGACTGATAGGATATGTCAACAAGCCTCTACTGATAGTTGTACTATGGTCGGAACAAGGCCCTGACCTACCCATATAATCTCTCTCTCTATATACATACATATACACACACACACACACACACACACACACACACACACACACAATATGTACTCAAAACTCTAGACCCATCAACTTCGAATATCGTGGAGCTTATCGAGGAGGTCTACCAATCTGTCTATCTGAACCTGCAGGCATGAACTGCAGCATCCCCTGCAAAAGGGACGTCAATACAAAATAATTTACTAAGTATGTAACGCAATGGAATAATTAAGAGCTAAAACTGAACTGATAATATAATTGCTGAAAGCAAATTGGAGTCAAAGATGATATAAAGATATGCTTACCTGCTGATACTGACTCAACTCTCTTAGTATAGTAAGTAAAATAGTTGTCCGGCCCTAGAAGGCTTGTTACGTGTAACTGCTCGGCGGTATTAGTCTTTCTCATAGGTGCTCAAGCATACTAGGATCAATATGTGTAACTACTTAGCCATAGTAGGCTCGCTCATAGGCGGTCAGACATACTAGGCTTGGTATATAACATGCCATCTGATTAGAGGGACATGCCCACTGATTATGACAATACTTAACTAAATATAAAGTCCCGATAAGGAAGAATATTATAACTCATGAGACTAGGATAACATACATAGTTTAGGAGTAAAAACTGCTCTTTATGGTTACACATTTTGTTACGGGATTAAGCCAAAATTAAGGAAAAGTTTAGACTTAACATACCTTAACCCCGTTGAGTCCTTAATACCTTCCAAGCAACTCTTCAAAGAACTCAACTCAATCTACAATAGCATAAGCAGATTCATAATCAGTGCTAAGTAAATACTAAGTCTGTAACTTAAGCTAGTAGCTCGTTTACGTAAATTCGGCTAGCATCCCCCCTATAACGAGGGCCTCCTCCGATACCATATACCAACAACAACAACTAGAGCAATCCAGCAAGCATAAATATCAATAACAAGACACCATATAACAGCACCACGTCACAACTACTTCAGGATGAGCATTAAGCTCGGATTGGAACCCCTATACTATATATCATCCCTTATAGAATTCTCACTTTAACTTAAAAACACCCTTAACATGATAGTGAAGTTATTGATCAATGATTCCAACCTTATACCATATGTTTATAACAAGAAAACAATCCACAACTACAACTATCCTCAATTAGATACTTTATTCACTAGTTCATATCTAATCCATCCATTTAACTCAATCAACATCAAGATAACCTTAAGCACAAGCAAGAACACAATATACTTACCTTCTAAAGTAGCTTCAATTCGAAATCCAATATATACTTAGCTTACAACAGCCCTCAATGACAATACAACACCATAGAAGTGCTAATTTTTACTTTAGCGAATCTTCAAGGTTAATCTTGGGTTAAATCATCAAGGGTTACACTTAATCACTTATGAAGAGCGTGGAAGGGTTTTTTGGGAGTATGAGGAAGAAGTTAATAACCTTATACAGCAACTATCACTCGAAATCCAAGCTCCTCTTGGCTCACAACAAGCCTTAATGTCACCACAACACCATAGACGCTTTATCCCTCACCTAAGCTAATATTTAATGTTGATCTTGGATGAAAACACTAGGATTTGTTCTTGAGTATTCATGAAATAGTTAGAGAGGGTTTTGAGAGTATTTTGGGTATGGAAATATTGAAAAATACGAATGAAAACAAACTGTAGGAATTTGATATATATTTGAATATTCCACCGCCCTAAGTGTGTCACGACCCCAGTTTCCCTAGTAGGACGTTGTGACGGAACCTAGTCTCAACGGCTAGGTAAGCATAACACTTACTGAATAAATTGATAGAAATTAACCAACAGAACTATTAAGTAGAAACCAGATATTTCTAAATGAATCCAACATTTACAACATGAAATAACATCCCAAAGCCGGTAGTACAAGTCATAAGCTCTACTGAGTTCACTAGAAAATCTCTAGGTACAACTGTTCCAGATAGAAATAAATTGTACAAAAATAACTTTTGATGGTGACTCCGAGGCCTCTGAACGCGACAACAGAAATACCTTGATTCTCCACAGCAATATCTGGTTTGCTATCTAACAATCAACAGGCTCTGGAGTACCTGCATCTGCACAAATATGTGCAGAAGTGTAATATGAGTACACCACGGTCGGTACCCAGTAAGTGTCAAAACTAACCTTGATGGAGTAGTGACTAGGTACAAGTTAAGACACTCACTAGACAAGATAACCTGTGTAGTATAAGAGTATAAAATTAATAACGGAAAGCGAAAATCAGCAATGGCAACAAGAACCAACAAGATATAGACAATAACGCAATAAGATCACAGTGAAGTATCATTAAAGCCAAATATGGAAAACAAAGAACAATCAATTAATCAAGTCGTTCTAACACAAGTTTCATAACAAAAACACTATGTGGTACTTCATCTCATAGTCGTAAGTCACGGGCTCAACCCACCAACATATATTCACGGCACCTCGTGCCCACATATCGCATCACAACCGCACGGAAAACTCACGCGCCAAAATCTATATCCGTCTGGCATGATCACAGGCTCACATTCACAATCCATCTGGCATGGTCACAGGCTCACAATCACAATCCACCCGGTATGATCACAGGCTTCCAATCACAATCCGCCTGACATTGTTACTAACTCAATATCAACATGGAAATAGATAATAAAAGAACACATGGGCATCGAAATAACAAGGCAAGTCATGCAAGGTGTATGATAAACACAAGGAAAACACACCATCACACGAAAATCACCAACACAATGTGTCCAATCATCACACATCAACCCTGACATTTGCCACCCTTATCTCTCCGATAGCAGGAGAGATCCACCCGTATCACTCCGCCCTAACATTCTCATTAGCCACACTTATCTCTCGTATAGCCACCTGTATCACTCTGCCTGACATTATCATTAGTCACCCTTATCTCTCTTATAGCCACCCGTATCACTGCACCCTAACATTATCATTAGCCACCCTTATCTCTCCTATATCCACCCGTATCACTTTGCCCTGACATTATCATTAGCCACCCTTATCTATCCTATAGCCACCCGTATCACTCTGCCCTAACATTCTCATTAGCCACCCTTATATCTCATGTATCCACCCGTATCACTCCGCTCTGACATTATCATTAGTCACCCTTATCTCTCTTATAGCCACCCGTATCACTCCGCCCTGACATTATTATTAACCACCATTATCTCACCTATAGCCACTCGTATCACTCCGTATATAGAAACCCTTATCGCTCTGCCCGGATAATAATACAATAGCCACCCGTATCACTCTGTACATTAAACAACAGTGAGATACCAGCCTTATACCCCACAAACAACAACCAAACCACACAACAAATCACATGTGCTATCATCACAACAACACAATATATCAACCCGTATCACATGTGCCCGTAGTCCACAACCTTTCCGAACATTCAACGATATCAATATTTTCACAACAAAGAGACCACGGCTCAACACAACGTATATATAAAATATTAATAACAATAGAATGAACGAAAAAGTAATTAAACAAGGAACAACACCCCTTCATTAACACAACTTTGATTAGAATAGATTAATGACTCTGAAGAAATAATAATACATTCAATTACGGTTGAGCAACTACGGGAAAGACAACTAGGCAATAAAGAGGCAGTAACTTCAATTAAGGAACATAAGAGTTTAATTGGCAACAAAGGTAGAACATGAATCAATCAATCCGAAATAGTACACGTAAGGGTGAATTCAGTAAATGGGGAATTTAACATGCTAAAGAAATTCACATATAATGAACATAAGAACCTAAGAGCCCTAAACTGTCAAATTTCCACAAATAAGCTGAGTACGTAATCGCCACCTCACGTACACGGCTTTCGCATGATACAAATTTCCAACCACTCAGGTTTTAAGGGGTAGTTTCCCCACATAAAGTTAGGAAATATTTACCTCAAAGAAGTTAGACCGATACTCTAAAATGACCTTCTTGACTGAAACAACCACCGAACGGCTCAAATCTAGCCAAAATAACTTAAATCATAAATAAAAGTCATAGAAAATAATTCTGGATATTATAGTTTTGATCTTTTATTAAAACTAAAACGTCAGCCCCCCGGTCTGCACTTCGAAATCCAACGAAATTCATAAAACGTGAACACCCATTCCGATATGAGTCCAACCATACAAAATTATCAAATTCCGATATCAATTCGTCTCTCAAATCATCATTTTACATTTTGAAATTTTTTACAAAATTTCTCATTTTCCTCAACTCAAAACACTAATTTAATGATAAAAAAGGATAGAATCATGAAATATAATGAATTCTGGGTGAAGAACACTGACGAGCTAAAAACACAACACAAAATTATGCTCGTTAGTCGAATGTAGTAATTTAAAATATCGTATCCACATGGATTTGAGTTAAACAGTTATTATCGTAGTTTGTAGATAAATTTCTAACCAACATTATCAACAATTGAAATTTATGTGATTTAAACTAAAACTAACTTAGAGTCTAAACTATTGGCTAATGACAATCGACGCAAGTACTGCGCAAAGAAGGTTATCAATTGGGAGAAGATACGGTTAATAGGATAGGTGCAAGATAAATGTTTGGGATTTAACTCTAGATAATTCACTTTTATTTTCAGTTTAGTCTCTCGAATTCACTTAGTTATTAGTTCAATTTATTAGCAAAAACTCCTCTCTCAATTAAGCCTCAACCTCACAAGATGAACCAATTTTAAGCACGTGAAGATATGCACAAATTCGTACTGGATTGGTCTTTAGGAAAACCTCTGTCGATTATCCTCCTAATTAAGTTTAATCAACAATTCAACTAGCCTCTTCCGATTATTAAGAAGAATTAATAACTTAAACCAACAAAATGTAATGCAACAATATCACAAGTTATTCCTCTCTCGATTACATGAACGAGTGAATAGAGATGCAACAGTTAAAAAAACCAAAATAATTAAATACATAAAAATAGAGTTAATTATTAACAAACAAGTATCAATACACCAAATCCATCAAATCCTAAAGAGAAATACTCCATATATATGGAGTAATTCATCATAACAATGTTTAAGTTAAAGGAAAACATAAAACAATCCAGACCCTTGTCTTAAGTGAGGATTGAATGATGAAATCCTTGAGCTTTTCCTTCTCCACCTCCTCCTTGGATTCCTTAGGTCTAAGATATGTCAAAGTCCAAAAAATACCATTTTTCATGTATTTATACTATGTAGGGTCGGGCCCGGACGAAAATACCTTTTCCTACGCGAATTCGAAAAATACTCTGTAAACATTACACAAGCGTGCCGCATGGGGCGACGTGCCATGCGGGGCATTAGTGGTAAATCCAGAGAGTTGATTCTGACAGACTGCAGGAAAGTTATGTCATGCCCCGAACTCCGGGAGCGAGACCGGCGCTCAACCGAGATAACTCGACCAAGCAAGCCTGTACAATACCTTCTACATGGACTAACTCATGAATAACAATTAAAAAAATATCCAATTCATCAATTAGGCAGGGAGGAGGATCAAGTAAACAGCAACACTAAGTCATTATCGGTAGTTACATCATTTATGAGTTTTCACAGTTTAATGTGGAACGTGTGATACAATTACAACATTACTAGTTTGACTTTCCCCACACCAAAACATATCACCCATACTATGTCTACGGAGCTTCTAATAGATACAAAAGAGTACGGTGCCCGCCTATACCTCAAAACATAATAATACGCATGAAACAAAAGATGTACAACCCCGGAATGAGATGGGGCTCACCAAGTCAGCTGGGAAGATTGAGTACTGCTATCACTGGTCAATATCCTCCGTTGTGGAACCACCTGCATCTATTAAAGATGCAACACCCCCGGCAAAAGGGATGTTAGTACATGCCGAATAGTACTAGTATGAAAACCAAACACCTAATCATGAAATTGGAATTACAGCATACATATGATGAATGAGGGTGACAATAGAATAACATAGATAGCCGTTAAAGCCAAAGAAGATTTATCAAGAGTTGTCCATATCACTAATAAATTTTAAGATGAGAACCTCTGTAACCATCTTTACACAAAGAGTCCCCGCCGCCTCACCCCAATGTATGTGGGTGGAGGTGCAACAACAATACCAATACTTACACAAAGCGGCCCTACATCCTCACCCCAATATGTGTAGGTGGAGGTGTAACAACAATACCAACTCCTACACAAAGCGTCCCTTCCAGCTCACCCCAATATGTGCGGGTGGAGGTGTAACAAAAATACCAATTTCTTCACAAAGCGCCCTTTCCGCCTCACCCCGATATATGCAGTGGAAAGGTAACAACAATACCAATTACAATCTATACACAATTTGGCATAACATTTTTCATATGTAACACGACTTGGAATTATAACATGTAGATACACAATCCGTAGTTAGGAGCATGTCCTTAATCATAACACAACATAATAAGAGCATTTTATCACGAATTGAACATATATTTCACCACAAATCTTATTCAGAATAATCGACTTATAATAAACATCTTGGAATTTACAAGGGTGATGTGGGGTTTCAATTTTTAAAGAAGAGTTTAGCCATTATACCTCAGTTGAGCTTTTTAAACTCTAAAATGTTCCGAACTCTTAGCAACTTCGATCCATTTTACAAATATGCAAATTGAACCAAAATTAGGAAGATGATCACGGTTCTAGCTCATTTGAGCATTTTATCAAGCACTAGGTGTACATTAAGGTTTAAAGGCGCTGGTTATGGAGGATTCCATCATCCCCAACCCATTCTTTACTATTTTATCTCAACAATCTCCCTACACCCCATGATCAATCATGCTTGCAAAATAAACCACTCCCATACCCATGAATTATCTTACTAATTGCCCATTTCTAGTTAAATTTCGAAATTAAGAGATAGGGTGTAAAAGCTTACCTCTAGGATGAATACCTAGCGTGCTTTCCTTGTTAATCTTCCAAGATTTGGACAAAGATTGATGATAATGGTTTAGAATTCCTCTTCTCGATCTAGAATACTTTCCTCTCTCTCTAAAATATAGTTTTATATTTCTAAAATGACCCCTAATAGTGTTTTATGAAAAGGGGGTCGGGTTATAAAAAACCCTAAACGAAGCTCCGAAACGTGATCCACGGTCGCATATGCGACCGCATAATGCTTCTGCGCTTCGTGAAATGTGCCGCAAAATGGCCCTCCAAAAATGTTCTAGACTGCCCCACTTTGCGGCCGTTATGTGGTCCGCAGTCCTGTTCTGCGGTCACATAACGGTCGCAGAACCTCCCTCTGCAAAATTTTGAAGTTGGTTCTACGATAAGTGTGCGGCCCACGAAATTATGTGTGGTCGCATAATGGGCCACGAAATGACATCCAAAAATGGATCAAATGACTGCCTCACTCTGTCGCCATTGCACGGCCCGCAGAGTGATCCTGCGACCACATAATGGGCCGCAGAAATGCCCAATTCTACCAAACATTTTCCTCCAACTCCCTAACCCACTGTTCAATCCAAAAAGTACGTATCATGGCGTGCTTCTACTATAATTAATACATATGCCTACCCCAGCACCACGAAACCCCGGGATTTAAGAAATATTTTACTGGGCCTTACAAATTGGCCTATCGCGGGCCCCCACGTGCTGCGGCTGTGGGACTTTCTCCGAGTACAGATTTTTCTTGCTTTTTAGCTATCTCGATGTGGTTCTCGATCCCTCAACGCGATCCCGACTTAATTCCTTGGGCTTTTACTCAGACTTCAAAGCTCCAAATCACTCAAAGTAGCTTCATAACATTTACATAGTTCGAAATCCTCTTATAAAGTATAAAATACACAATTGTGCAAAACACCATCGATTAAAGCGCAACCTCTATTAAAGTGCAGTAAATTGGAGTGTAACAAGCGACTAATTATAACCTACCATAAACACCCCACACTTAAATCATTGCTCGTCCTCGAGCAATTAAACACTTTATATAGACACACCTTACTTAGCAACTCTCCTAACTCATTACACCAAGAATATTTAAAATAGACTAAGCACAATAGTGTAACATCTTTACCTCAAGAATTGACTCAAAAATACCATGCATTATTCAAAACCCGCTTACTTATTCTAACATACAGGTCAAGAATTACCTTTCCTTTGTGAATCAAGTGCCCTCATACAACAATACAGAGTAGTTCCACACACAATCAAATTTAAGAACAGTCAGGAACTCAAGATAGAAAAATTTCACTCACTCTCAGAAATAACATTCATATGCTACAAAAGATGCACCATAGGCTTGCCCATAGTGTACTACGCTACTAATTCTGTCACGACCCAAAACTCTAACCTGTCGTGATGGCATCTATTGATGGTACTAAGCAAGACGATTTTCAAAATACTTCAAATGTTTCACAAACGATAAACCAAAAACTTTTATATGACAGGGTTTTCATAAAAACATGAGTTAAACTCAAAAATACAACGCGGAAAGATAGCTCCAAACATCAGTGTATCACTAAGTCATGAACATCTAAACAACCAGTCTAAGATACAGTGTCTACAAGAGTCTGTGTCAAAATGCCAATACAGAAAAGAAAGATAAAACGGAAGGAGGGACAAGGACTGCAAAACGCTGGCAGCTACCTTGTGAATCTCCGATACTCGACCACGCACGAGATCAACGTCCTCCGTGATCGGAAACACTTGGATCTACACATGCAGTGCATGGTGTAGCATGAGTACAACCAACTCGGTAAGAAACAATAATAAATAAGGAACTCAGAGGTAGTGACGAGCTGTACAATTACAGTTCATTTCAGTAATTTCAGCAATAAAATTAGACATGATTCGATTTCGGAAATTTAAGTCAAGTCAGTTGCACATTAACTAAGTTCAGGTAAACTAGATGCAATATTTTCCAGAAGTTTAGAACAATGACATAACTCAGCTAAGTGAAACAACAAAGGAAAACAAATGCAACCTCTCAGGGTAACAGTCACTCAAGCTCTCAATAGCTCAACACTCGGCTCTCATCCCTCAATACTCACACTCAATAGGTACCTGAGATCACTGAGGCGTACAGACCCCAGAGGGGCTCCTTCATCCCAAGTGCTATACCACTGCGGCGTGCAGCCCGACCCAACATATAAGTAGCCATAAGGATCGTTGCGGCGTGCAACTCGATCCACAATCCATAAATAGCCATAAGGCTCGTTGCGGTGTGCAACCCGATCCATATACATTCATCCCTCAGGCACGTTGCGGCGTGCAACCCAATCCATATACACTCACATAGCTCACAGCTCGGCACTCAGGACCTATCTCAGTCACGAACCTCTCCAGTCTTTCGGGCTCTCAGAAATCATACAAAATCAGTCCAAAAATAGATAATAACAGGTATCAACAAGAAAACAAGTGGAGACGGAGATATGATACGCAAGTAAAATGGTGATTGAGTACAAGACAGCAAATAGCAACTAGTTCAATAAGTACACGACCGCTTCGGGTCCCAACAGTGATATCATATGACCTAGGCATGTTTTCTAACATGGATGGCAGTCAAATTTCTAAAAGACAGAGGGAACATGTAATTAACAATAAGCTATTCCACTTTAAAGTCTTACGGGATGGATCAAGTCACAAAATAATCATATCATACAAAAATTTGGGGTCTCATACCCTCAGGACTAGATTTAAGAATGTTACTTACCTCAAACCGCACAAAATCCTACTCTGAAATGCCCTTGCCCCTCGAATCAGTATCCAAAACCCTGAATCTAGCCACAAGCAGCACAATATAATTAATATAGGCCAAAGAAATCAATTCCATAAGAAAAACACAAAACTGTAAACCAAAATTCGAAATTGGCTCAACCCAGCCCTCGGGCCCACATCTCGAAATACGAAAAAAATCACATAACCCGAAATCCCATTCACTCACGAGTCTAATCATACCAATTTTATCAAAATCCGACACCGTTTGGTCATCCAATTCCCCAAAACTCACTCTCCAATTATCAAGCCCTAAACCCCCAAATTTCACCTCAAAAACTCGCCAACTAGGTGTAAAATTAGTGGGGAATCATCATTATTGAAGATAAATGGACACAAGAAGCTTACCTCAGTAATCACTTCAAAATCCTCCAAAATCTAAGTTCAAAATAGTGAAAAATCCCAAAGTCCCGTAATTATATGTTCTGCCTAGGCCTTTCGCACCTGCGGCCTTATTTCCGCACCTACGGAACCGCTCCTATGCAAAAATATCAACATCTGCAAAAACCACTAAAAACACTGGGCCCGCACCTGCGCTTCAGGTCTCGCACCTGCAGAGTCTCTTCTGCTGCCCTTTGTCCGCTGCGCATATCATGCTCGGTCTCCCAAGTTGCCTCCTCGACTGGCTGACCCCTCCACTGAACCTTCACGAAATCAATGTTGTTTGACCTCAGCTTCCGAACCTTCCTATCCAAAATATTCACTGGCTCCTCAACATAAGATAGATCCTTGTCCAACTGGACTGAGCTGAAATCCAACACGTGAGACGGATCGCCGTGATACTTCTGGAGCATAGAAACATGGAATACTAGGTGAACTCCCACTAGACTGGGAAGTAAAGCAAGCTCATAAGCAACCTCCCCAACTCGCCGCAACACCTCAAAGGGACCAATGAATCTTGGGCTCAGCTTGCCCTTCTTATCGAACCTCATAACGCCCTTCATAGGCGAAAACCCATAGCAAGACTCGCTCTCCAACCGTGAATGCAACATCGGGAACCTTCAGATGTGCATAACTCTTCTGTCTGGACTGGGCTATGCGTAGTCTATCCTGAATCACCTTAACCTTCTCCACAGCATCCCGAACCAAGTCTGTACCCAATAATCTAGCCTCGCCCGGCTCGAACCAACCAATTGGAGACCCACACTGCCTCCCATACAGAGCCTCATACGGTGCCATATGGATGCTCGACTGATAACTGTTGTTGTAAGCAAACTCCGCTAAATGCAAGAACTGCTCCCACGAACCCCCAAACTCCATCACACACGTACAGAGCATATCCTCTAATATCTGAATAGTGCGCTCGGACTATCCGTCCGTCTGAGGGTGAAATACTGTGCTCAACTCCACTCGAGTAACCAACTCATGTTGTACGGACTTTCAGAACCAAGATATAAATAGTGTACCCCGGTCAGAGATAATAGATACCGGTACGCCATGAAGCTTGACGATGTCGAGGATATACACTCGAGCCAGCTGCTCGGAAGAATAGGTAGTCATCACAGGAATGAAATGAGCTTACTTGGTCAGCCTTTCCACAATCATCCAAACTGCATCGAACTTCTGTTGAGTCTGTGGAATCCCAACAACGAAATCCATTGTGATCCGCTCCCATTTCCACTCCGGAATATCTAACTTCTGAAGCAACCCACCTAGTCGCTGATGCTCATACTTCACCTGCTAGTAATTTAGACATCGAGCTACATACTCCACTATGTTCTTCTTATTGCTCCTCCGCCAATAATGTTGTCTCAAGTCCTGATACATCTTTGCGGCACTCGGATGAATAGAATACCGCAAACTGTGAGCCTCCTGGAGAATCAACTCACGCAAACCATCTACATTGGGCACACATAGCCTGCCCGGTATCCTCAATGAACCATCATTCCCAATAGTGACCTCCTTAGACTCACCATGGTAGACCGTGTCCTTAAGGAAAATAAGATGGGGGTCATCATACTGACGCTCCCCGATACGATCATAAAGAGAAGAACGAGAGACCACACAAGCCAATACTCGACTCGGCTCAGAAATATCAAATCTAACAAACTGGCTAGCTAAGGCCTGAACATCCAATGCCAATGGCCTCTCTACTGCTGGAAGATATGCTAAGCTCCCCAAACTCTCCGCCCGGTGACTCAAGGCATCAGCCACCACATTGGCCTTTCCGGAATTGTACAAAATGGTGATATCATAGTCCTTAAGAAGCTCCAACCACCTCCACTGATGCAAGTTAAGATCCTTTTGTTTGAGCAGATGCTGCAAACTCTGGTGATCAGTGTAAATCTCATAATGGACCCCGTACAAATAGTGCCGCAAAATCTTCAAGGCATGAATAATAGCTGCTAACTCAAGGTCGTGGACAAGATAGTTCTTTTCATGGGGCTTCAACTGGCACGAAACATAAGAAATCACTCTACCCTCCTGCATTAGAAGACACCCAATACTGATCCACGAAGCATCACAATACACTCTGTAAAAACTAGAAGCTCATGATAGAACTAGAACTGGAGCCGTGGTCAAAGCGTTCTTGAGCTTTTGAAAGCTCTCCTCGCACTCATTTGACCACCTGAAAGGAGCACCCTTTTGGGTCAATTTGGTCAAGGGTGATGCAATAAATGATAAACCCTCCACAAAACGACGGTAATAACTAGCCAAACAAAGAAACTCGGAATCTCTGTGGCTGAGGACGCTCTGGGACAACTCTGAATCGCCTTTATCTTCTTCGGATCTACCTGAATACCCTCACTAGACACCACGTTACCCAAGAACGCCACTGAACTGTGCCAAAACTCACACTTGGAGAACTTTGCATAAAGGTTTTTCCTTCCTCAACCGCTGTAACATAATCCTCAGATGCTGGCATGCTCCTCCTAGCTACAAGAGTATACCAGGATATCATCAATGAATAAAATAACGAACGAGTCAAGATAAGGCTGAAATACACTATTCATCAGATGGATGAACATTCTTGGGGCGTTGGTCATCCCAAAAGACATCACAAGGAACTCATAATGGCCATACCAGGTCCAGCAAGTTGTCTAAGAATATCTGAGTCCCAAATCTTCAGCTGGTGATACCCTGCCTCAAATCAATCTCGGAGAACACCCTCGCTCCCTGAAGCTGGTCAAATAGATCATCAATATGTGGCAAATGATACTTGTTCTTGATTGTGACCTTGTTCAACTACATGTAATCAATGCACATTCTCATAGTACCATCCTTCTTCTTTACAAATAGAACTGGGCCACTCCAACGTGACACGTTAGGCCGAATAAACCCCTTATTAAGGAGTTCCTGAAGTTGTTCCTTCAATTCCTTCAACTCCGTCGGTGCCATACAATACGGTGGAATAGAAATTGGCTGAGTGCCCGACAGCAAATCAATACTGAAGTCAATATCCCTGTCTGACAGTATGCCCGACAGGTCTGCAGGAAACACATCCGGAAAATCTCGCACCACCAGAACATAATCAATAGTAGGGGTCTCTACACTAACATCCCTCACAAGGGGAAAATAAGATAGACAACCCTTCTCAGCCATCCACCGAGCTTCAAGTATGAAATCACTCTACTGGGAACATAGTCTACAGAGCCGTTCCACTCAACCCTCGGCAACCCCAGAGTAGATACATGAACAGATGGAACTAGAGACTCAGGGGCGTATCTGGATAATGAACGAAATAAGAGGAAATATATGAATAAGTGGAACCAGGGTCAAATAATACAAAGGCATCTCTGTGGAAAATTGAGACAATATCTATAATCACAACATCCGGAGCAATGGCATCTGGTCTGGCAAGGAGATCATAGAAATAGGCATGGCCATCCCCTAATCAGCCTCCCCCTCTCGGGCTACCCCTAGCTGACTAAGCTCCACCCCGAGCTGGCTGAGAGGGTGGTGAAGAAGGTGGTGTTGATGTCATAGACTGGCTCCTCTGCTGAGTTGGACCTCCCACTAGGAAGGGACACTGCCTCCTCATGTAACCAAACTCTCCACACTCATAGCAACTCCCCGGTATTGGTGAGCACCGAGATAACTGGTAGAAGGACCTGGCATAGACGAGCCTAGACCCGATGGAGCACAGGGCGAATTCTGAGCTGGGAGGGCACTGAGAGATGAATGGCCCTACTGATAAATGTGTGAACCATGGCCAAATGATGCACCACGGTGAACTGGGCGAGCCGTCTAAGCATGTCTGAAAGGACGACCCCTACCATGGTGGAACTGACCCCCAGAAGGAACACCGTCGAATCCACCCTGTCCATGAGGCCTCTTGGCCTCCCTCTCAACCTGCTCCTGGCTGTGAACCATCTCAATCTGACGAGCAATGTCGACAACCTCATCAAAATTAGTACCAGACACTCTCTCTCTAGTCATAAGCAGTCGCAGCTGAAAAGTGAGGCCATCTATGAACCTCCTGATCCTTTCCATGTCCATGGGAACCAACTAGATAGCATGACGGGCCAACTAAGAAAATCTCATCTCATACTGCGTCACGGACATATCACCCTGATGAAGATGCTCAAACTGCCTTCGCAGCTCCTCTCTACGGGACTAAGGCATGAACTTCTCTAGGAAGAGGTCGGAGAACTGCTGCCAGGTAAAAGGTGCTGCGCCGACCGGCCTACGCCTCTCGTAATCCTCCCACCAACTAAAGGTAGCCCTAGAGAACTGAAAAGTAGTGAACGAGACCCAACGGGTCTCTAGATACCTGTTGTACGGAGTATTCTTTAACACCTGTCTAAGAAGCCCTATGCATCGTCTCCCTTTGTACCATTTAAAGATTGAGAATGGAGTCTCCCAAACCTTTGCAATCGATGTTGCTCATCATCGAACCTGACAGGAACCACATAGTCCTGAGCAGCTGCAATCGGCTGGGCTGGTGGTGCCCCAGGTGTCTGGAGTCCTTGTACTACCTGCTCTGGTGTGGGGACGGTAGGAGCCTGTGCACCTCCCCCGGCCTGAGAAGTGGCTGCTGCGGCCGGAACAGAGACCGCCTGCATAATACCGGTGCACATGGTCATAATCTGAGCTAAGGCCTCCTAAAGGTGTGGAATTATAATAAGCACTGGTGGTGCCTGAGCCGGTCCCACAGGCTCATCCACAACTGGAGCCTGCTCCTGAACTGTGGCAACTAGTGGATTTGCAGGTGCTGCCCTAGCTGCTGTACGAGCTGCACCTCTGCCCCTACCGCAACCTCGGCCTCTCGTGGCCCTGACTGGTGGTACTAGTGACTGCCCATCCTGCCCCGTAATACGCATCCTCACCATCTCTAAGAAAATATAACAACAGAAATTTAGTTACTAGAATCAAATGATTCGCACGACAAGAATTCAAGAATGTGAAATTTCTTAAGGGTTTGGCAGCCTATCAAAGCTAAGTACGGACGTCTCCGTACCGATCCGCAAGACTCTACTAAACCTTCTAATGACTCGTGAGACCTATGTAACCTAGGCTCTGCTACCAACTTGTCACGACCCAAAACTCTAACTTGTCGTGAAGGCGCCTATCGATGGTACTAGGCAAGACGATTTTCAAAATACTTCAAATGTTTCACAAAAGATAAGCCAAAAGCTTTTATACGACAAGGGTTTCATAAAAACAGGAGCTAAACTCAAAAATACAATGCGAAAAGATAGCGCAAAACATCGGGTGTCACCCAGTTGAGCATCTAAACAACCAGTCTAAGGAATAGTGTCTACAAGAGTCTGTGTCAAAATGTCAATACATAAAGGGAAGATAACAAGGAAGGAGGGACAAGGACTGTGAATGTCGATAGCTACCTCGTGAATATCCTATACTCGACCACGCACGAGATCAACGTCCTCCGTGACCGAAAACACCTGGATCTGCACATGAAGTGCAAGGTGTAGCGTGAGTACAACAAACTCAGTAAGTAACAATAATATATAAGGAACTGAGAAGTAGTGACGAGTTATACAATTACAGTTCATTTCAATTATTTCAGCAATGAAAGTAGACATGATTCAATTCCAGCAATTTAAGTCAAGTCAGTTAGACATTTACTAAGTTCAGGTACACCAGATGCAATATTTTCCAGAAGTTCAGAAAAATGACATAATTCAGCTAAGTGTAGCAATAAAGGAAAACAAATGCAACCTCTCAGGGTAACAGTCACTCAAGCTCTCAATAGCTCAACACTCGGCTCTAAGCCCTCAATACTCACACTCAATAGGTACCTGCCCTTGTTGGGGGTGTACAAACTCCGGAGAGGCTCTTTCAGCCCAAGCATTATATCGCTGCGGCATGCAACCCCACCCAATATATAAGTAGCCATAACGCTCGTTGCGGCGTGCAACCCGATCCACAATCCATAAATATCCATAAGGCTCGTTACGGCGTACAACCTGATCCATATACATTGAGCCTTCAGGCTTGTTGCGGCGTGCAACCCGATCCATATACACTCACATAGCTCACAACTCGGTACTCAGGCCCTATCAATCACTAACCTCTCCAGCCTCTCGGGCTCTCAGAAATCATACAAATCAGCCCAAAAATAGATAATAATAGGTATCAATAAGAAAACAAGTGGAGACAGAGATATGATACGCAAATAAAATAGTGACTGAGTACAAGACAGCAAATAGCAGCTAGTTCAATAAGTGCACGATCATTGCGTGTCCCAACAGTTATATCATACGGCCTAAGCATGGTTTCTAACATGGATGGCAATCAAATTTCTAAAATACGGAGGGAACATGTAATTAACAATAAGCTATTCGATTTTACAGTCTTACAAGATGAACCAAGTCACGATCCCCCACGGTGCACACCCACACGCCCGTCACCTACCATGTGCGTCACCTCCAAAATAATGACATCATACCAAAATCTGGGGTTTTATACCTTCAGGACCAGATTTAAGACTGTTACTTGCCTCAAACTGCGCAAAATCTTACTCTGAAATGCCCTTTCCCCTCGAATCAGTCTCCAAATTTCCCGAATCTAGCCATAAGTAGTACGATATAATTAATATAGGCCAAAGGAATCAATTCCACAATAAAAACACGAAATTATAAGCCAAAATCTGAAATTAGCTCAACCCAGCCCCTGGGCACATGTTTCGAAATCCGAAAAAAGTCACATAACCCGATACCCATTCACTCACGAGTCTAAACATACCAATTTTATCAAAATTCTACACCATTTGGTCATCAAATTCCCCAAAACTCACTCTCCAATTCTGAATCCCTAAACCCCCAAATTTCACCTCAAAAACTCACCAACTAGGTGTAAAATCAGTGGGGAATCATCATTATTGAAGATAAATGGACACAAGGAGCTTACCTCAGTAATCACTTCACCTCCTCAAAATCCTCCAAAATTCGAGTTCAAAATAGTGAAAATGGTGAAAAATCCTGTAGTCCCGTATTTATATGTTTTGCCCACGACTTTCGCCCCTGCAGCCTTATTTTCGCACCTGCGAAGCAGCTCCTGTGCAAAAATATCCGCATCTACTAAAAACAATGGGCTCGCACCTGCGGAGTCGCTTCTGCGGCCCTTTGTCCGCTTCTACGGAAATGCCCAAACTTTCCCTTTTCGCATCTGCGAGCCATACTCGCATCTGCGGGCTTGCAGATTCGCATCCTTTCTCGCACCTGCGGCCCCTGCCCTTCCTAGCCTTGCCCGCTTCCACGGCCTACTCTCGATATGACTGGTCGGGTCGTCACAAATTCGATCTCATACAGTCAAGGATCAAATACGAATTTAAATGGTTGTAATGTAGGCTGCAGGACGGGTAAGATACATTTAGATATAAGAGTGACTACACCTCCCTAAGCACTTCTAATACATACAATTTACCTTTAAAACCCCATACTTATGTCGAACCATGACTACACATTAACATCAATATACATTAACTCACACTTCTTTAAGCACAATTACATCAAGATTTACCACTAACATAGAACATTTTTCACAATCATACAATTAACTTTTTTTTCTTCTTTTCTCTTTTTCAATTCAATTGGTTCTTTATTTTTCAAAACAATGCACCTTACTCCTTATTTCAATAGTTTCACTCAAAAGACAAACCAACCACCCCACACTTTAACTTTTACAAAGTTCATAATAATTTCAAGTGCTTACGAGAGGTAATATGGTTCAAATGGATAATCAATTCAAAGAATTAGGTGCAACTCATAATGTGGTTGCCAAGAAACAGGATTACAGGCTCAACGGAGTCAACTAAGATACATAACAATTAGGTGGGTATAAGCATATAACTGGCTCAATAAAGAAATGCCTAAATCACTTCCAAGGCTAAACGAAACTACTATTTCGCTTTGTAAACACACGGGGCAAGTTCTAGACATCAAATGAAACGCACAGAATCACAGAAAACCTCACACACATATGGCACCTAACTCACTCAATATTGGCTTATCAAGACACTCTAGTCAAAGCAGTTAAGCAAAGTTAAGATCATACAGTTTAAGGCACTTATTTAAGAGTCAAAAACTGAGCCTAAGCGACACAACTAAAGCACTGACAATTCTCAAGGCATGATAGAGTCAAGATATATTGCTTCCAATTCAATTCATAGCACAAGGTTTTCCTACTTCTAAAAACAAAAAATCTAACTACACCCGGTTCAAACAAAACCCTTGATATCCATCGTCAGGAAAAATCAAATATTTTGCAATTTTTATGATTTGGTTCAAAAAAACTATTTTTCTAACTACTAAAGAGCACTAAAAAGCAAAAACTAACACATGTACATACAACCTACAGATATCCCCCACCCCACACTTTAAGTTGTGGCATGTCCCCACGACACACAATTTAAAATCATAAAGTAGAGGAAACTTTCTTGAATCTCTAGTCGGGGTCTAAATCGAAGTCAGACTCCATTCCACGTACCCGAACTAGTGCACACATCCACGCAGATATTTTCTAATCAGCCTTCTTGGGTTACACCCCACACTTTCCTTTTTCTATCACTGGGGTCTTCTTTTTCACGAACTTCACTTTCCACTCTACACTTGCAGCTGGTTTCTCCTTTTTCAGCCACTCTCAACATGAGCTTTCTATCGTGTATATCTAATATTGATCTACCTGTTGCTAAGAATGTTCTTCCTAAGATTAGGGTAATCTCTTTATTCTCCTCCATCTTTACCACTATGAAATCCAGCGGAAATACGAACTTATCTACTCGCACTGAGACATCTTCTAATATCCCCTCGGGTATTATCATGGTTTGGTCGGCCAGCTGCAAGGATATTGGTGCTGACCTTATCTCTCCAGTTTCATTCTCCAGCTTCCTGTAAATAGACACCAAAATCATATAAAGATTTGTCAAAGTTAAGAGTGCCTAAAGAGCAAGGTATTGTAAAACTCCCTGGATCTCCACACTTTTGTGGGAGTTTATTTTGCAGGATCGCGATGCAATTATATTTGAGCTTAACCACCTTGGTCTCTTCTATATTTCTCTTCTTCGTAAGGATTTCATTCAGGAACTTAGCATAAGCTGGCATTTGTGAGGGAACATCAGTGAATGGCAGGTTGACATTAACCTGTCTCAGCATGTCTAATAATTTCACAAACTACTTGTCCAGCTTTTCTCTATAGAGATTTTGGGGGAAAGATAGAGCAGGAATGTGCTTGCTCACATCATCAGATTCTCCCTTCTTGAAATTTCCTTCTTCTTTTTCTCTACTCCCTTCTTTCTTGTTTTCTTCTTAGTCTTTTTATCATCTTCAATTTTCAGCTCCTTCCCACTTTCCTTTTTAGGGAATCTTCTTGGTGAATTGGAATGGGATATTTCAACACTTGTCTGCTTCTCAAGGTCACAACATTTACTGCTTCTTTGGGATTCTTTTCAGTATCAGCTGGTAAAGTATCTGGGATTCTATAATATAGTCGCAATTTGTCCCACTTATCTCCCGAAGTTACTCAAACCTGTCCCAAGTTCTTTGATAGTTGACCAATGAGCATCTAATCTTTCATCAGTCTTGACAATAAATGACTTCATAAGATCTTCTAACCCAGACTGAATTGGCTATTGAGGCTGAAATTACGGCCTCGGCTGATTCCCAAAACAAGGAGCTGCTTGAAATCTCGAGTTATTTTGTCGCCATGCATTTGTGGTACCCCCAGGTGAACTCCATGAAATAACGAGGTGCTTCTGACTCATTAAATTGAAGTTGTACTTACCCACGACATTAACTTCCTCCATTGAGGCTTGACACTCATGAGTGGGTGTCCTCTTCCACATATGTCACATGTTGTATGAGGCTCATTATGATCGAAGCTAAGGTTAGCTTCCTTATTTCCTTTGCCATGGCATCAAGATGTACCTATACAGATGTGTTAGCATCAACCTGGTGAACATCAGTTGATCTTCTTCTTTCAGCAATCTCTGAGGGCCACTGATTTGCATCTTCAAACAACTCATCTATGCGAAAATCCCTCCTCAAAATCGTCTCCTACTGAGTCTAGGGTTCTAAAATATGATAAAATGAAACTAAGTCCCATTTTCCAACCCTTTGTTCATGTACAGCAGTCGCAAATGCGACCCCTTCACAAATGCGGACATGCCATTGCAAATGCGGCACCTGACAAGCCTAGGGAAAGTCACAAATGTGACACTAACTTCTCATTTGCAAAGTTAGTCCCTTTCGCAAATGCGGCCAGATGGTCGCAAATGAGAGCTACCTAGCCAAAGGCCACCCTTTGCAACTGCTATCAAGGTGCCGCAATTATGGTATTTAGATCCCCTGCCAACATCGCTACTGTGATGCTCAATTGCGATAACTGAAGCACCAGCAAACTCAAACAAGCTCAAACCATTCTGAAACACGTCTGAAACTCACCCGAGCCCTCGAGCCTGCACACCAAACATCATCACAAGTCTATAGATATCATACGAACTTGCTCGCGCAATAAAAATATCAAAATAACATCCAAAATCACGAATCGAACATCAAAACACATGACATTTCACAATGAACTCAATAACCGCCAGAATTACAACCAAGTGTTTGATTCCTATCAAACTTACTCGGAATGACACCAAATTTTTCAGACACATTACAAATAGAAAGTGGACATATTGCAAGTCCCAAAATCAAAATCCAACCTCGATAGCCATAATTTCAACCTACGGTCAAACCTAAGAAATTTCTAAACCTTCAAATTGCCAACTTTCGGCAAAAAAAGCTAAATCAACCTAGGGACCTCCGAATTTAAGTTGGGGCTTACGCCCAAGTCCAACATCATAATACCAACCTATTGGAACCCTCAAAATACTTTTTCGGGTTCGTTTTCACAAAATTCAAATCTTGGTCAACATTTTCAACTAAAGCTTTTAAACCAAGAACCAAGGGATCGAAATCATTCCAAAACTTCCCTGAAACAAAACTAACCATCCCCACAAATCATAAAATTATAAATACACATACAGGAAGCTTCAAAATGGGAAACGAGGCTCAAATACACAAAATGACTGGTTGGGCCATTACAACTGGAGTGGGTGCATCTACTAGGAAAGCTGGAGGATGAGAAGTCAGCAGATGTGGAGACTTGCGCATCTGTGCATCTGCAAGAGTGGGTATGTGTGCACAAAAATGAAAGTGAAAGAGGGGAACCTTTTCCGTAGAAGCAATTGGGGATGAGGTGAGGTAGCTCGCAGAAGCAAGGTTTTGGCCGCTTATGTGATTTCGCAGAAGCGGATATCTGAGTTGCAGATGCAATATTGCCTGACAAAATGTTATAATTCCAGAATTTATTCATATTTCATCATTTTGAATTTTGGAGCTCGGTAAGAGGCAATTTTGGAGGAGATTTTAACTACTACCTTGTGGGTAAGTAATTTCCATTTGGATTTGGTTATACATCTTAGTTTCCGAATTCAAGCTAGAGATCATGATTTAGGATTTTTATATTCCTATTTGGCTAAGATGATCACTTGTGGAATCGTTGCTAATTTAATGTAGTTGTAATATACCTTTTAATCATGCCAAGCTGGCCCGTTCATAGCCCGGATCAACCCGGGTCAGCCCGGTACTGTAGGGGTGGGTACGGGCTGGGGAGGGTTGGGCGGGGAGTCAGGCTTGAACAAACAAAATTTGGTAACCGGTGCACCGGAACCCGGCTAGCGCGCTAACCCTTCCGGCCAGGTTTATGTTGTAATTTTTTATTTTTTTAAAAAAATCTGACTGTTGCCAACGGTCAAAATAAAAAATAACCGTTGGGCAACGACCATTTTTTGCACTTTCGGCCTATCTCCTTACTAAAATAGCCCCTCATCCCTAATAATTAATAAATTAATTTCTTAGCCTTTTAATAATTATAAATAGCCCCCTTCTTCTTTGTGATGACCCAAACGGTCATCTTATGAATTAAAACTCTATTTCGGGGCTTATTAGCCTTAAAAATATTGATTTTATTTACCTCGATTTGCATGCACAATCCGAACATGAATCTGGAAAGCCTTTATGTGAAAATATAAGAAATAATAAATTTTGAGGGTTAAAATTAATTTTTAGTTAACTTTAGTCAGTGTTCTGAGTAAACGAACCCGGACCCGTATTCCGACGGCCCCGAAAGGTCCGTAGTAAAATATAGGACTTGGGCATATGCCCGGAATTGAATTCTGAGGTCCCTAGCTTTAGAAATCATTTTTTGAAGAAAATTATTGTGTTGGATTTTTAATGAAATAAAGAAATGAATTAATGCTTGAAATCGTTGGTATCGGGCCCGCATTTTGGTTCCTGAGCCTGGTACAGGTTTGTTGTAATGTTTAAGTACTATCTGTGAAATTTGGTGGAAATTGGAGTTCATTTGACGTGATTCGGACGTCCGGTTGAGAAAATAGTAAATTGGAAGTGTTCTTGCGAAAATCACGAGTTTTGAGGTTAAATTCGTAGTTTTAGATGTTATTGTTGTGATTTGATCGCACGAACAAGTCCGTATAATATTTTTAGACTTGCGTGCATGTTTGGTTTGGAGCCCCGAGGGCTCGGGTGAGTTTCAGATAAACTACGGAGTGTTTAAAAACTTAGAAATCATAGCTAGTGTATCTGGTGTTTTACACAGGCCTCTAATCTCGCAATTGCGAGATCAGGCATCGGAATTGCGAGGCAGGCAACTATGGGAAATGCGAGAATTTTATCGTATTTGCGAAGGGCCTGGGCCAGTGTGATTCTCGCAAATGCGAGATTTCTCTTCGCAAATGCGAAGATTGCCAGGATGACCAGAAGTCGCAAATGCGACAGTTAAGTTGCTAATGCGAAGGAAGCAGAAAATGTGAAGGTTCGCATTTGCAATCTCCTTCTTGCATTTGCGAGCTTTACAAATGCGAAGCTCCAGTCGCAATTGCATCATCTGCAGCCTGTTAAGTGGGACTTAGACGGAATTTTCACCCATTTTTCAATTCTCTCAAACCCTAAACCTCCATAGGCGATATTCCAAAGACCCAAACTTCTCAAAATCATAGGTAAGTGATTTCTACCTAATTCTTTTCAATCTCTTGAAACTTTTAACAATGATTTCAACCTAGAATCTAGATTTTTCATGGAAAAAAATGGGATTTTTGGGTAGAACTTAGGAATTTCAAAATTTTGGAATTTAGACTTCGAATTGAGGTCGGATTCCAAAACTAATTGTATATCCGGGCTCGGGGGAGAATGGGTAAACGGATTTTGGTCCGAACCTCGAGTTTGGACCAAACGGGCCCGGGGTCGATTTTTGTCTTTGGATGGCAAAACTAAGGAAAACCATGATTGTGCATTAAAGTTAGTTCCTTTAGCAATAATTCATGACACTAAACTAATTGTGATTAGATACAAGTGGATTGGAGGCGAATTCTAAAGGAAAAGTTGTGCTTGAGCAGTGAGTTGCTTGTGAGATCGAGGTAGGTGTTTGGTCTAACCCTGACTTGAGGGAATAGGAATCTCCGACTTAAATGCTATGTGAAATTTCATGTGTGTGGTGTATAGTTGAGGTGACGAGTATCTATGCACCACCAAACTATCTGTTTAGCATGTTCCCTTCCCCGTTTCCAATTTATTATATTCCTGGCTTAATTGTTTCATAATCATTGATGCCTCCATGCCTACTTGTTGGTTAGATTTTGTTTCACTTATTTGGAAGTATTAATTTTTCCTTAGTCACATTGTGGTACATTGATGGTTGAGCTGATTGTCAGTGTTTCATGATACATTTCAGTTCGTTTCGCTGTGCGGTGATAATTAGTGAAGTTTCTGAATAGTACAACTTTTTGTTTACAATGGTTGAGACATAAATATTGTGAAAGACTTTGATCTAATTTGTGAAAACTTTTTATAAATGATGAGATGAGATTGTCTGGTGGGAGCGGGTTGCACACGCAACAAGGAGTAATAAGGTTGGACAGGTGGGATCGGGTTGCACGCCGCAACAGTAGAAATAAGGGTGATATGTATAGGGAGGAGCAATAAGGGTGGACATGTGGGATCGGGTTGCACGCCGCAACAAGGAGTGATAAGGGAGAATATATTCATGTTTTACTGGTTATAAAACAAAGACTGGAATACTCACTGTTTTACTGTTGATATTTCGTATTCTGCTCTAACTGCTATTTAAATTGAAACCTGGGAGTTTTCGTAAGAATTGGTTATGGCTGAGATATGGAAAAGTTAGCTGGGTTATTTTATTAATTGCTGCAAGTTATTGTTTATTTAATTCAGTATACCCTTCTTGCTTTATCATACATCGTATTCAGGTTATATTATAATGCCCCGCCGTAGCCTCGTCACTACCTCATCGAGGTTAGGCTTGGATCTTACCAGTACATGGGGTCGATTGTACTGATACTGCACTCTGCACTTCTTGTACAGATCTAGGTTCCGACCAGAGTTGATTTTCGAGTAGTAGCTGGTCATTCGTACGGAGACACGAGGTAGATCTGCTGGCATCCGCAGATTCCTGAAGTCTTCTCTACATTATTTTAGCTACTGTTTTATTTTGTTCAGAACAGATATATATTTCCTTTCAGCCAAATACTTGTAGTATTATTTAGTAGTTCGTGAATTGTGACTCTAAATCCTGGGTAGCTAGACATTTGTATTAGTTTCGAGTTTTGTCTCATTATTTCATACATTATTCTGTATAATATTAGACCTAGTATTATGTTTTAATTGCTTAAATGCTGGATCCCTCTAAAATTGGCTTGCCTAGAAAGTATGGTGTTAGGCGCCATCACAATCCCGTGGGTTGGGAATTTGGGTTGTGACAAGTTGGTATCAGAGCTATAGGTTGCATAGGTCTCACAATTCACGAACAAGCTTAATAGAGTCTGAGGGATCGGTACAGAGACGTCTGTACTTATCTCTCAGAGGCTATAACGTTAGGAACAAACTCATTTTATTTCTACTCTGTCGTGCGATTCTTGTTATCTCAAATACTGATTGAACTCTTCTGTTCTATCGCAGATGGCGAGAACACGTGCTTCTTCTTCCGCTGACCAACAATCAGGTCCTCCAGTAGCAGCAGCTCCTACAAGGGGCAGAGGCCGAGGCCATGCCAGAGGCCGAGGCAGGGGCAGGACTCGGCCTATTGCTCAGGCAACAGCCCCAGCTGTGGAGCCTCAAATAGAGATTGATGAGGGGGCTCCATCTCAGACCGTTCCAGTGGGACCAGCTCAGGTCCCAGAGGGGTTTATTGCTACCCCGGTGCTTCAGGATGCTTTGGTCCGACTAGTGGGCCTTATGGAGAGTGTAGCCCATACTGGCACAGCCCCCGTGGCAGCAATCATATCTCAAGCAGGAGGAGGGGTTCATACTCTTGCTATCTACACTCCTGAGCAGATTACTCCCCAGATTCAGACCCCAGCAGCCAACCCAGTTGGGGTAGTTCAGCCAGTTGTTGCAGCACCGCTTGTTGATAGGGCAGTTATATCCTCCGATGATTTGTGGAGATTGGACAGGTTCATCAAGCTTTTCCCTGTTCATTTCAGTGGTGCTACTTAAGAGGATCTTCATGAATATCTTGACAGTTGTCATGAGGTTCTTCGGAACATGGGTATTTTGGAGACCAATGGGGTCGACTTTGCCACTTTTCAGATGACTCGTTCCGCCAAGAAATGGTGGAGAGATTATTTGTTGACTAGACCAACTAGATCACCTGCTCTGACTTGGGATCAATTTTCACATCTCTTTTTGGAGAAGTTTCTTCCCATCACTACTAGAGAGGAGCGCTGCTGCCAGTTTGAGTGTCTTCAGCAGGGCAGCATGACTGTCACCTAGTATGAGACTCGATTTGTGGATTTGGATCGGCATGATATTCTTTTGTTGCCCACAGAGAAAGGGTCATGAGATTTATTGATGGCCTTGCTCAGCCGATCAGATTGCAGATGGCTAAGGAGACAAGGAGCGAGATTTCCTTTCAGGATACGGCCAATGTGGCCAGGAGAGGTGAGATGGTTCTTGGACTGGGAGGTCACGGTTCGGACAAGAGACCTCGCCATTCCGGTAGATTTAGCGGTTCCTCATTCGGAGGCGGAGATACTCAGGGTAGAGGCCATTTTTCCAGGCCATTTCATTCAACACTTCAGACGTCCCATGGTGCCTTAGGTGGTCGTGGCTCTTACTTTCCTTATTCTGATCAGCCAGCCCCTATCAGAGCACCTCCTCTTCAGAGTTATTATCGTGGTCAGCCAGCTCGTCAGGCTCAACCTCACTATCAGGATGGGTGTTTTGAGTGTGGTGAGTACGGGCATATTTGGAGAGCTTGTCCGAGATTTTTGGGTAATCAGCCTCAGGATCAAAGTTCTCGTGCTATAGTTCTGACACCAGCTGCAGCACCACCTGTCCAGCCAGCCAGGGGTAGGGATCAGGTAGTGAGAGGTAGAGGTCAGAATGTTAGAGGTGGAGGCCAGCGTGTTAGAGGTGGAGGCCAGCCCGCTAGAGGTGGAGGTCCACCTTTCAGAGGTAGTCCCAGAGACATGGTTCAAGGTGATGGGGCCCCGACCTGATTGTATGCATTTTCGGCCAGACCCGAGGCGGAGTCCTCCGATGCTGTTATCACATGTGCCATTTCAGTTTGCAATAAAGATGCTTCAGTTCTGTTTGATCCAGGGTCTACTTACTCTTATGTGTCATCTTATTTTACTTCGTATTTGGTTGTGTCCTGTGATTCCTTGAGTGTCCACATTTATGTGTCTACGCCTGTGGGGGATGCTATTGTTGTAGATCGTGTGTATCGTTCGTTTGTGGTTGTTATTGAGGGTCTTGAAACTAGAGTGGATCTTTTTTTCTTGACATGGTTGATTTTGATGTCATATTGGGTATGGATTGGCTTTCACCTTATTATGCCATCTTGGACTTTCACGCCAAGACAATTACTTTAGCTTTGCCATGGTTCCCTTGATTGGAGTGGAAAGGGACTCCTAGTCATCCTTCCAGCAAGGTTATTCCTTATACCAAGGCTCGTCGCATGGTTGAGAAGGGGTGTTTGGCTTATTTGGCTCATATTCGTGACTCTGATGCTGAAGTTTCTTCTATAGATTCATTACCTATTGTTCCTGAGTTTCCCAAGGGTTTCCTACAGACTTGTCGGGGATGCCACCCGAAAGGGATATTGATTTTTGCATTGATGTGGCTCCGGGCACTCAACCCATTTCTATCCCTCCATACCGGATGGCCCCACCAGAATTGAAAGAACAGTTGCAAGACTTGCTTGATAAGGGATTCATTAGACCTAGTGCCTCGCCCTGGGGAGAACCGGTTTTGTTCGTGAAGAAGAAGGATGGATCGATGAGGATTTGTATAGATTACCGGCAGTTGAACAAAGTCACTATCAATAATAAGTATTTGTTGCTGAGAATTGATGATTTGTTAGATCAACTTCAGGGTGCTAAGGTGTTTTCAAAGATCGATTAGAGATCGGGTTACCATCAGTTGAATATTAGAGCATCTGATGTCCCTAAGATGGCTTTTCGGACGAGATATGGGCACTATGAATTTCTGGTGATGTCTTTTAGCTTAACTAATGCCCCAGCAACATTTATAGACTTGATGAATCGTGTGTTCAAGCCTTTCTGGATTCCTTCGTAATTGTGTTTATTGATGACATTTTAATATACTCTCGCAGTCGGGAGGAGCATGAGCAGCACCTCCGGATAGCACTTCAGACTTTAAGAGATAGTCAGTTATATGCTAAATTTACAAAGTGCGAGTTTTGGTTGGATTCAGTGGCTTTCTTGGGTCACGTCGTATCAGCAGAGGGTATTCAGGTAGATCCTAAGAAGATCGAGGCAGTCAAGAACTGGCCTAGACACACTTCAGCCATGGAAATCATGAGCTTCTTGGGTTTGGCGGGTTACTACCATCGTTTTGTGGAGGGGTTCTCGTCTATAGCAGCCCCTATGACGAGATTGACTCAGAAAGGTGCCCCATTCAAATGGTCGGACGAGTGTGAGGCGAGCTTTAATAAGCTCAACACACCCTTGACTTCAGCACCGGTGTTGGTGTTACCATCAGGTTCAGGATTTTTTCATGGTATATTGTGATGCCTCCCGTGTTGGGCTAGGAGCGGTATTGATGCAGGAGGGCAGGGTGATTGCATATGCGTCTTGGCAGTTAAAGGTGCATGAGAAAAATTATCATGTCCATGACTTAAAGTTGGCGGCTATTGTTCACATGTTGAAGATTTGGAGGCACTATCTCTACGGCGTACCATGTGAGGTTTACACGGATCATCGCAGCCTTCAGTATTTGTTCAAGAAGAAGGATCTCAATTTGAGTCAGAGGAGATGGTTGGAACTATTGAAAGACTATGATGTCACTATATTGTATCATCCGAGGAAGGCCAATGTGGTGGTCGATGCATTGAGTATGAAGGAAGTGAGTATGGGTAGCCTAGCATTCATTCCAGTCGGTGAGAGGCTGTTAGCTTAAGATGTTCAGACTTTGACTAATCAGTTTGTGAGGTTAGACATTTTAGAGCCCAGCCGTGTTTTAGCTTGTACAGTCGCTCAGTCTTCATTATTCGAGTGTATCAAATATCGGCAGGATGATGACCCGCACTTGATGGTCCTTAGGGACACAGTTCAGCACGGTGGTGCCAAAAAGGTTACAGTTGGAGATGACGGCATTTTGAGGATACATTGTCGAGTGTGTGTGCCTAATGTTGATGGGCTTTGTGAGTTGATCCTTGAGGAGGCTCACAGTTCTAAGTATTCTATTCACCCAGGTGCTGCCAAGATGTACCAAGACTTGCGGCAGCATTATTGGTGGCGAAGGATGAAGAAGGATATTATTTCTTACGTGGCTCGTTGCTTGAATTGTCAACAGGTGAAGTATGAGCATCAGAGACACAGTGGTTTGCTTCAGCAGATAGTGATTCCTGAGTAGAAGTGGGAGCGTATCACTATGGACTTCGTTGTTGGACTTCCACGGACTCAGAGGAAGTTCGACACTGTTTGGGTTATTGTGGATAAGCTGACTAAATCAGCACATTTCATTCCGGTGGCAAATACTTATACTTCGGAGAGGTTGGTAGAGATATATATTCGAGAGATTGTTCGCCTTCACGGTGTGCCTGTGTCTATCATTTCTGATCGATGTACGCAGTTTACCTCGCACTTTTGGAGGGCAGTTCAGTGTGAGTTGGGTACACGAGTTGAGCTGAGCACATCGTTTCATCCTCAGACGGACGGGCAGTCTGAGCGTACTATTCAGATCTTGGAGGACATGTTTCGCGCTTGTGTTATTGACTTTGGAGGTTCTTGGGATCAGTTCTTACCGTTCATGGAGTTTGCCTACAATAACAACTACTAATCGAGCTTCAGATGGCTCCCTACGAGGCGTTATATGGTAGACGGTGCAGTTCGTCAGTTGGATGGTTTGAGCCGGGAGAGGCTCAGTTGTTGGGTACAGACTTAGTTCAGGAGGCCTTGGACAAGGTCAAGATTATATAGGATTGACTTCGTGCAGCTCAGTCCAGGGAAAAGACTTATGCCGACCATAAGGTTCGTGACGTAGCATTCATGGTCGGAGAGAGGGTATTACTTCGGGTATCGCCCATGAAGGGTGTGATGAGATTCGAGAAGAAGGTCAAGTTGAGCCCTAGGTATATCGGGCCATTTGAGATTCTTGAGAGAGTGGGGGAGGTAGCTTATAGACTTGCGCTGCCTCCAGGGTTATCCTTAGTTTATCCGGTATTCCATGTGTCTATGCTCCGAAAATATCATGGTGACATGTCCCACGTGTTAGATTTTAGTACTGTCCAATTAGACAAGGATTTGACTTATGAGGAGGAGCCTGTAGCCATTTTAGATCGGCAGGTTCGTCAGTTGAAGTCAAAGAGTTACGCTCCGGTTCGAGTGTAGTGGAAAGGTCAGCCTGTCGAGGGAGCTACTTGGGAGTCCAAGTCGTACATGCGGAGTAGATATCCACACTTTTTCGCCAGTTCAGGTACTTTTCTATGTCCGTTCAAGGGCGAACGGTTGTTTTAGAGGTGGAGATTGTGATGACCCAAAGGGTCATCTTATGAATTAAAATACTATTTCGGGCTCATTAGCCTTAAAATATTAATTTTATTTACCTCAATTTACGCGCGCAGTCTGGGCGTGAATCCGAAAAGCCTTTATGTGAAAATATAAGAAATATTAATTTTTGAGAGTTAAAATTAATTTTTAGTTAACTTTAGTCAGCGTTCTGAGTAAACGGGCCCGACCCGTATTCCGACGGTACCTGAAGGTCCTTAGTAAAATATGGGACTTAGGCGTATGCCCAGAATTGAATTCCGAGGTCCCTAGCTTTAGAAATCAATTTTTGAAGAAAATTGTTGTGCTGGATTTTTAATGAAATAAAGAAATAAATTAATGCTTGAAATCATTGGTATCGGGCCCATGTTTTGGTTCCGGAGCCCAATACAGGTTTGTTATAATGTTTTAGTACTATCTGTGAAATTTGGTGGAAATCGAAGTTCATTTGACGTGATTCGGACGTCCAGTTGAGAAAATAGTGAATTTGAAGTGTTCTTGAGAAATCATGAGTTTTGAGGTTAAATTCGTAGTTTTAGATGTTATTGTTGTGCTTTGATCGCACGAACAAGTTTGTATGATGTTTTTAGACTTGCGTGCATGTTTGGTTTGGATCCTTGAGGGCTCGGGTGAGTTTCAGATAGACTACGGAGTGTTTAAGAACTTAGAAATCATAGCTGGTGTATCTAGTGTTTTACACAGGCCTCTGATCTTGCAATTGCGAGATCAGGCATCGCAATTGCGAGGCAGGCAGCCATGGGAAATGCGAGAATTTTATCGCATTTGCAAAGGGCCTGGGCCGGTGTGGTTCTCGCAAATGCGAAGATCGTCAGGATGACCAGAAGTCACAAATGCGACATTTAAGTCGCAAATGCGAAGGAAATGCCAAGGTTCGCATTTGCGATCTCCTTCTCGCATTTGCGAGCTTCGCAATTGCGAAGCTCCAGCATTGCGACATCTGCAGCCTGTTAAGTGGGACTTAGACGGGATTTTCACCCATTTTTCAATTCTTTCAAATCCTAAACCTCCATAGGCGATTTTCCAAAGACCCAAACTTCTCCAAATCATAGGTAAGTGTTTTCTAACTAATTCCTTTCAATCTCTTGCAACTTTTAACAATGATTTCAACCTAGAATCTGGAGTTTTCATGGGAAAAATTGGGATTTTTGGGTAGAACTTAGGAATTTCAAAATTTGTGAATTTAGACCTCGAATTGAGCTCGGATTTCAAAACTAATTGTATATCCGAGCTCGGGGGAGAATGGGTAAACGAATTTGGTCTGAACCTCGAGTTTGGACCAAGCGGGCCCAGGGTCGATTTTTGCCTTTGGATGGGAAAACTAAGGAAAACCATAATTGTGAATTAAAGTTAGTTCCTTTAGCAATAATTAATGATACTAAACTAATTGTGCATAGATACGAGTGGATTGGAGGTGAATTCTAAAGGAAAAACTGTGCTTGAGCAGTGATTTTCTTGTGAGATCGAGGTAAGTGTTTGGTCTAACCTTGACTTGAGGGAATAGGAATATCCGAATTAAATGCTATGTGAAATTTCATGTGTGTGGTGTATAGGTGAGGTGACGAGTATATATGCACCACCAAACTATCTTTTTAGCATGTTGCCTTCCCCGTTTCCAATTTATTATATTCCCGGCTTAATTATTTCATAATCATTGATGCCTTCATGCCTACTTTTTTTTCCTACTTGTTGGTTAGATTTTATTTCACTTATTTGGAAGTATTAATTGTTACTTAGTCACATTGTGGTACATTGATGGTTGAGTTGGTTGTCAGTGTTTATGATACATTTCAGTTGGTTTCGTTGTGTGGTCATAATTGGTGAAGTATCTGAATAGTACAGCTTTCTGTTTACAATGGTTGAGACATAAATATTGTGAAAGACTTTGATCTAATTTGTGAAACCTTTTTATAAATGATGAGATGAGATTTTCTGGTGGGATCGGGTTGCACGCCGCAACAGGAGAAATAAGGGTGATATGTATAGATAGGAGCAATAAGGGTGGACAAGTGAGATCGGCTTGCACGTCGCAACAAGGAGTGATAAGGGAGAATATATTCATGTTTTACTGGTTATAAAATAAAGACTGAAATACTCACTGTTTTACTGCTGTCATTTCATATTCTGCTCTGACTGTTATTTAAATTGAAACCTGGTAGTTTTCATAAGAATTGATTATAGCTGAGATTTGGAAAAGTCAGCTGGGTTATTTTATTAATTGCTGCAAGTTATTGTTTATCTAATTCAGTTTACCCTTCTTGATTTATCATACATCGTATTCAGGTTATATTATAAATGTCCCGCCGTAGCCTCGTCACTACCTCATCGAGGTTAGGCTCGGATTTACCAGTACATGGGGTCGGTTGTACTGATACTGCACTCTGCACTTCTTGTGCAGATCCAGGCTCCGGCTAGAGTTGATTTTCGAGTAGTATCTGATCATTCGTACGGAGACGCAATGTAGATCTGCTGGCGTCTGCAGATTCCTGTAGCCTTCTCTACATTATTTTAGTTACTGTTTTATTTCGTTCAAAACAGATATATATTTTCTTTCAGCCAAATACTTGTAGTATTCTTTAGTAGTTCGTGAATTGTGACTCCAAATCCTGGGTAGCTAGACATTTGTATTAGTTTCGAGTTCGTTTCATTATTTCATACATTATTCTGGATAATATAGACTTAGTATTGTGTTTTAATTGTTTAAATGTTGAATCCCTCTAATATTGGCTTGCCTAACAAGTATGGTGTTAGACGCCATCACGATCCCGTAGGTTGGGAATTTGGGTCGTGACATTCTTCATTTTTTCACAACTTGCTCTCTTCTTCTACTCTAATTTTCTTTCAATTCCCTTTTGATTATTGAATTGCTTATTTCTCTCAAGTTCTCAATTAATTAATATTTTATGTTTATCAATTATTTATAATAACCACTACAATATTACAATTATCAAGTGAAGTATGGTTTACATTTTTGTTAGGTTCAAATTAAATCATATCCTGTGCTTCTAGAGTGCGGTCACATGTTTGGGAACACTTTTAGGTGGTAGAAGAAAATGAAGAAGTTCGCAAAGTTCAGTGCAAGAATTATGGTCTATTCCTTAATGTTCGTCGAAAGAGGGAAGGCACAGCTGGTTTAAGGAGGCATATCAAGGGTTGTCTTGAGTGTCCTCCATCAATTCATATTTTATGTTGATTTGAAACAATTTGTGTTATTTTGAATTTGTTAGACTTATTTAAGCTTAATGTGTTAGTGTATTAGACAAGTTAATTTAGTCTTATTAAATAATTATATGTAGCCACTTAATTTCAATTTCAAATTTAAGACTTTAAATTTTAAAGTTCAAAAGTTTAATTTTATGTCTTAATTCTAAGTCTTAAAAATTTGCAAACACTTAAATATCAATAATATTGAATAAGAAAAAACTAAATATACTAAAAAAATAAGTAAACCAACCCGGTCCGGCCCGGTTAAGCCCGAACCGAATGGGCCCACCAAAACCCGAAAAATCCCAGCCCACTACCGGCCCAGAACCCCTAACCCACTAACAACCCAGAACAATAACCGGATGGGCATTTTTTTTCATGTCTAACCCGGACCAACCCGTCCTGTTAACATACTTTAAGTTGTAATCATGCTTTATATGTTAAACCCTTACCCGCATTTATTTATTTTCATGTTCTTGTGCACTTTATTAACATATTGTGAGTGTATGTCTTTGATAATAATTTGATTTATTGAATTGTTATGACTATGGCATATGTGGAGATGTTGGGTGGATGTTCGGGGGGTTGGCACGGGGTTTTACCGTGCGATTGTGATGATACTGTTATTTATGTTGGGATACGAAGCGATAAGGGCGGGTATTGCTATTGTGTCAGGCGCGGAGCGGTTCGGGCGGATATTACTATTATGTCGGGTACGAAACAATAAGGGTGAATATTATTACTGTGGAGCGATAAGGATGAATAGTGCTATTGTGTTGGATGTGGAGTGATAAGGATGGATATTGTTATTATAAAGAGATAACAATAGATATTGCTATTGTATCGGGTGCAGAGCGATAAAGATGGATACTGTTATTACGGCGCGATAAGGATAGATATATAATTATTTTGATGAAATATGGAGTACGAGGGTGACATTTGATTGTGCAAGTGAGTTCCTTATGTGTTGTCATGTATTTTACATATTTTCCTTTGTTCTACTAACATGCTATCATGTGCCCCTGTTGTATTTGACGAGTTAGTGTTCAAGATAGGTTTTCCTTACGGTGGGTTGTTATCTCATGTTTGTGGAGTTGTCGGTAGCGTAATGTGATGAAAAAGTTATCATCATGCGTTATATTGGATTCTTGTAAAGTTCTCATGAGCACATTATTTGACAATTGATATAGAATTGGACCTTTATTATGTACCGACACAATATTGTTATGTTTGAGCATTTGAGTACATGTTATTTGACGAAAGTCTCTTATTGTGCGGAGTTGATACAAGTTGTGATTTCATTATTTGTGTAATTGGCAAAACCAATTATTTACCCATATCTCAGTTGTGCACTCTTACTTTTGATACCCATCAAACTGTGGAAGATAAAGCCTTGCATGGGAGACATACTAGCATACCGGATTCAAGCAACCTTTTGTTTATGGTAGTTTAGGACTTCATTTCTATATATGTAAACTTCAAATAGATGTCCTAAACAGTCTTTAACCAATTTGTAAACCTAATCTTAGTGGCTTATGTCTTGTAATACTAGTCCTTGGGATAGCTTTCTTGACTTCTTTTGCAATTTTTTTTATTAATAATATGATGATTCATCATTCTAGTTATATTTTATATTGTTTGGCTTACCCAATGGATTAGATAAAGTGCCATCACGACTTAGGAATTTTGCGTCGTGACAAAATCGCCTCCATCCGAACTCCCTAGTTCCCAAAAGGATATAATAAAGTTTAAGAACGAAATGGGAGTTTATAGCAAAAGGCTGAAATTTTAGCTTCATATGTCGAATTCCCTCTCGGAAGCGAAGTGTCCACATCTGGTCCATTTTTTGTAACTTTTTCTACTTCCAAACCACTCTCCAAATACCTCGAAACTCATCCAAGGTCTATAGGAACCTTTCCAAACATTTATACTAGTTTATAAACACCACCCGGGTCTATTAAAGGTCTCAAAACACATACGGAATCGTCACATCTAAGAATCAAAGGCCAAAGGTTTCCAAATAAGAAAATAGGTCTTTTTTTTTGCACGGATTGAAAAGAAAATAGGTTCACATAAATTGAAATAGAAGGAGTATTATTTTATGTAGTTCTAATCATTTAAATTTTATTTTTAAAATGAATAAGAAATTTATGTCCTAATTGATAACAAAAGAGGTAACGCCTCTCATATACTGAAACCTTTCATTTGTTATTATATTACTTATTACTATAACTTTATCAAAATTTATTGACCAGGTTTTTTACTTGTGCTATAATTAGGTAGAAATGTACTTAATTAAGCTGATTATTTTTTTTATGTTAAGTTCATTTACTTATTTTAACTTTATGAACTCAAATTTTGATCAATTTTTGTGATATCCATTAGAAACATGTCAAGGTAAGTTACAAAATACCATTAATTTATCGATATGTTAAAATGTACGGTACTCGACCGTCGATGACGGAAAAATCTATCTATAATTAAAAGCAAAAGAAAAACTTCTACCATTAAGCCAAGTGGCATCATCCTAATATGTCACTTGCCACTCTAAGACATTGCTCCAACTAATTAGGACCTAAAACTTTATTTGGAATAAAACTGTCGTACAAAATTCGGTAGAACTTTCAGAATATTTTAACTTTTTTAAGTATTAAATGATTTTACATGTGAAATTCGTTTAATCCACAATATTAGGTAACAACTTTTTACCTTCCACTTGCCCTAGATTATCTCTGCAAAATCACGATAGTCAGAGTGTCCTCAACTATCTAAACCACGATTAAAAGTCACGATTGAAATTCACTATAGTGGGTAACAACAGCTCAAAACTGCAAACTTATATTTCTTCCACTAATACACGGTACTTCAATTCTAATCTTTCTATTGCTATCAAGATTTCAAGAAACGGCTTATGCAAGAGATGTCTACTCACATTGATTTCATCAATGATATAACAATTTCGAAGATGCAATGGAAGTTGAAAGTTCGGGTTGTCCGTCTGTGGGAAGTACCAGATCGTTTTAATCCAGACACTACATTCTCGATTGAATTGGTTCTACAAGATGAAAAGGTATTTTAAATATGTTATTGCCTTGCTAATTCATTTTGCTCTCTGTTTCTGAACTTGCAAATCTGAATGTATTATTCGTATCTTTGACTTACAAATTCGTTCAAATATGTCGTTGAAAAGTAGAAACTGATTCTTTTTGTTCTCTGCTTCTTAAGTTGTAAATTGCTAATTAGTTTTGGTGTTTGTTTCTGAACTTGCAAATCTAAATCTATTTTTCTGTATTTTCGACTTACTAATTCGTTCAAATCTCTTACTTACTAATTCGTTCTACCTTCCCTAATTTTTAATGTGATTAAGTTGCAAATCTGGAGTTGTTGCTATATTTCTTTGACTTATTAATTTGTTCAACTTACTGTTGAAAAGTAGTATTAATATAAACATATTCAAATATTTTGTGAAAAGTAGAAACTAATTCCTTTTGTTCTCTGCTTCTTTGAGATTGGGAGTCGAACAACTTTTCTTTCGGCTACAATATTTTTCATATATTCCTTTAATATGTTTTACTATAAAAATTATAATTTGTACTCCCTCTATTTTAATTTATGTGAATCTATTTTCTTGTTTAGTCCGTGACAAAAAGAATAATTTATTTTTTTATTTGGAAACAATTTACTTTTAGGCAATGATTTATAATCATACAAAGTATTTGTGTCTTTTACACCACAAGTTCAAAAGTCTTTTTTTTTTTTTTTTAACTCTGTGCCCAGTCAAATGAGTTCACATAAATTGAAACGGACGGAATATTATTTTACGTTGTTCTAATCATTTAAATTTTATTTTCAAAATGAATAAGAAATTGATGTCCTAATTGATAACAAAAAAGGTAACGCCTCTCATATACTGAATCCTTTCATTTGTTATTATATTACTACTTATTACCATAAATTTTATCAAAATTTATTGAGCAGCTTTTTTACTTGTGCTATAATTAAGTAGACTCCTTACTATCTGTTCACATAAACACTCCTAACACAGACTCCAACATTATTTATTTCAAAAACAACGTAAAAAAACAATTAACTCATTCTTAAAATTTGAAAAAATCACTTATTTTGAATCATAAAAAAAAAGTTAAAAGATCACTGTGAGCGAGTACTATTGACAAAAGTGAAGAGAATATAAGTTGAATTGTGTGCTAGAA